>PVJS01011388.1:0-12323 GCA_004027185.1 Glis glis | reverse complement strand
TTAATTAAAAAAAATAATAAATTAGAAGCATCAAAGCAAAGGGTAAAATAAACACAATGCAGTAAATGAAATAAAATGAAAGACTTTATGGATAAAAACTTATGATTCAACTTCTTTTTTTTTTTTTTTGCAGTACCGGGGATTGAACCCAGGGGCGTTCTACCTCCAAGCTACACCCCCAGCCCTATTTTTTATACTTTATTTTGAAACCGGGTCTCATGAAATTGTGGAGTGCCTCACTAAGTAGAGAGAGAGAGAGAGAGGGAGAGAGAGAGCTGAGGCTGGCCGCGAACCCAGATCCTCCGGTCTCTGCCTCCCAAAGTACTAGGATTACAAGCGTGCGCCACCACGCCTGGCTATGATTCAACTTCTGATTGGGGGAATATTCCTCTTTTTATATCATCCTACCATTTTATCATCAGCATCATCAAAATGTATTTTTTGCACATTTCCCATGAGCCGGGGGCAGGAGACAGGAGAAGGTACAGGCTGTGTTCTCTGTCCCCTACTGATTCCAGCCTCTTGTGATTTTTTTGAGTTATACAAAATAAAATTACATCTTTATGTGTGGTTTCGATGGCTTTATCAAGAGGGAATTTTATTTCTGAGTGTTAAAATTACATGTAGCAGCATAGCTACCACCAGTAGCTAACCTGTAACATCAGTCCTAACCTGTAACAGATGCAGAGAGAGCTTGTCCAAAGTATGAAGCAAACCTGCAGAAAACAATTTTGGGTCTGAAGTTTCTGCTCGTGTGTATGTGTGTGTGTGTGTGTATGTGTGTGTGTGTGTGTATGTGTGTGTGTACTATACAAATAAATATTTTTTAATGAAATGATTGCAGTTAGCATTCTCATCATGAATTGTTTCTAATTATGTCTTTTGATTTGTCTTTCATCTCTCATTACAATCAGGCTATATGATTAGGCTATTAACTTGTGTTTCTTCTCCCAACTTGCCCCTTACACCCTTCAAGCATACAATACTAAATACTAAAATATTTAAAATGCTACGTTTTTAAGCTTTTAAAATACTAAAATGCTAGGTCAGGCGTGGTGGCGCACGCTTGTAATCCCAGTACTTGGGAGGTGGAGACCGGAGGATCCGGGTTCGTGGCCAGCCTCAGCTACTTAGTGAGGCCTCCGTAACTTCGTAAAACCTGGTTTCAAAATAAAGGATAAAAAATAGGGCTGGGGGTGTAGCTCGGAGGTAAAACTCCCCTGGGTTCAATCCCCGGTACCGAAAAAAAAATACTAAAATGCTTTAATATTTTCTTACCTCTGTGTTTGTATTGTATACATACCTTTCAATCACCATTACTCCCTGTCTTCCTATTTAAAAGCATGAATTTGTTGGTGGTGTTTTGCTACTGTGGGTCTTTGAGCTCAGTAAAAGAAAGGATTTCCCAAATTCCTCCCTTCTCCCAAAAAACCCAGCTCTGCCATTAGCACTGGGGTCTTGGAAAACCAGGGTTCCAGGTAATTCCATGCATTGCCTGTGGCAAAGGCAAGACCAGGAAGAAGATTCTAGATACCATTGATTTAGACATCCAATTCTTAGTTGTAAAATTAGAATACACAAACATAGCAGACAAACAGCACAGTACAGAGAGAGCCGGGGCCTCAGGCATAAGCCAGTGTGGACAGCAGACAGTGTGTGACAGGTGGCCGCCACTGTGGACGAGGAACTCCCTTGGGCTTTGGTCTGGGTAAGACCCCAGGGCCTTGGGAAGCCCTGTTGTTATTGAAATCATTATTGTTGTTACTGTGTTATTATCAAAGCGTAGGTTTTTCTGCCAGCCCAGTGGATGGGTTTAAAGTTGGGCCTGTGTTGATTCAGAGAAAACAAGAAGTATGTTTTTCCTTGACTCCTTCGCTTCTTGAATGTGCCCGGGATGAATTCATACCCATTACGTTTTTATTCTTGTAAAATTGGTGTAATGAAGACTGCTGAGCCGGGGCTCAGGAGACTGATTCCAAGCCTGGACTTTTGAGTTTGTCTTAATGCAACACAGGCCATGAACGCCTTTGTAATTGTGTTTTGATTAGAGTCATGTTCTACTGTGTTCACTTTATCCAAACCTGAAAATCTAAAGTTGGAGTCCCTTGATTAAAGGTTCCAAGGAAGGGCAAGACCCAGACGGAGTTCAAGACGGGATTCCAAACTGCTCAGAGCTGGGGCGATACACCCTGGCTTGTTTGTTTGCGGAGTTAATAACAAAGGTTCCAGGTTTTGAAACTTTATTTTTGTGTGTCCAGGTAGCTCTGAAATAATATTTCTTAGGCTAGGAGTGTAGCTCAGTGGTAGAACAGTTGTCTAACAGGAGTGAGACCCTGGGTTTGATCCTCAGCACTGCAAAAAAGAACAGAAAACTCTTTCTTGCACTCCAAAGTACTCCTTGCATTTCCTCCTCCACCTGTTCCTCCTCCTCTTCCCCTCCTCCTCCTCCTCCTCCTCCTCCTCTTCCTCCTCCTCTTCCTCCTCCTCCTCTTCCTCCTCCTCCACCTCCTCCTCCTCTTCCTCCTCCTCCACCTCTTCCTCCTCCTCCTCTTCCTCCTCCTCCATCTTCTCTTCCTTTCTCTCCCTCTCCAAAACTGAGTGTTTTCTTCGAATTCAAGAAGGTGCACTGTGAGGTGCACCTTCAAGGCAAGACTGTGCCCCGTCCTCCCCGCAGTCCCACACCAGGCAAGACTGTGCCCCGTCCTCCTGCAGCCCCATTCCTGCCCCGAGCTGAAAGGCTCACTCATAGCCCAGCGGCTTCCACTCAGCCGCCTGCTCCTGTCTGGTCCTCCCTCCTGTGTTCCCAGCTGCCCCCTCCTTCCGTGATGCCACTAAGGACCCGACTTCTCCCTGGTGCTAGAGGCCTGTCAGGGATGCCGGCCACTGCAGACATGGTTACATCCCCACATCTTCCTATCACCAGGGATTCTGACAAGGATGAAGGGCCTCTGTTTCCTCGGTCCTTATCTTCTATTTTCAGCTCTGCCCGCTGCAGTGGAAACGCTCCCTTCATCACTCAATAAAACGCTCATTCTGAGGTTAACAATGGCCGTCTCGTTAAGTCCACGGGGCACTTCTCCATCCTTCTCTTCTTTAATCGTCTTCTGCGGTGACTCTGTGGCCCACTCTCTCCTCTGCAGTTTCTACCGCTTCTCATCTGCTGTCAGTCTCGTTCACAGGCTCCTGGTGGCTTTTCTACCTTTCTCTGATCCCTACGCATTAATATTTCACATGGTTACCGCTTAACGCTATGCTGTTCTTTTCTGACACTTCATCTAAGGGACTCCCATTTTCTTTTAGCTTTAACTTCTGTTCCTTTGTGGATTGTACCCAAAGTCTATCTCCTGCCCATACCTTTCACCAGGGAGTGCGAGAGTCAAACCCAGGAACGTACAGTCTATGCCCACTTGACTGTACACCCGCCCAGATATGACACATAGCAAGATTAGAGCTGACTTTTCCTCAAACCGATTCTAATGTATATTTCCTTTTCTGATGAAAAGCAGCAATAGCACCCACCTCCAAACTAGAAGTCTGAAAGTCATCTGTGAAAGTTCCTCTCGTTCTTCCTTCACATTCGATCTATAACTGAGCCTTGTTGAAACTCTCAATGAACTAGACAAACTTAACACCAAGACAATGCATAATCCAATTAAGAACAGGCAGTTGAACTGAATAGACGCATCTCAAAAGAAAAAAAAAAACACAAATGGCCAACAAATACATGAAAATATGGTCAACATCATTAGCAATCAGGGAGATGCAAGTTAAAACTACACTGAGATTCTGTCTAACCCCAGGTAAATGGCAGTTGTCAAGAATACGAATAATAATGAATGCCGGTGAGGATGTGGAAAAAGGAACTCTTATACGCTGTTGGCGGGATTACAAACTACTAGGGAGATCAGAATGGAGGTTCCTCAAAAGACTAGGAATAGAACCACCAGATGACAGGCTATATCACTCCTTGGTATCTTTCCAATAAAATTAAAGTCAGGAAACTTTAGTGACAGCCAGGCGTGGTGGCACACGCTTGTAATCCCAGTACTCGGGAGGCTGAGACAGGAGGATCACAGGTTCACGGCCAGACTCAGCAACTTCGTGAGGTCATCTGCAACTTAGTGATACCCCGTTTCAAAATAAAAAAATAAAATAGGGCTGGGGATGTAGCTCAGAGGTAGAATGCCCCTGAGTTCAATCCCCTGTACTGCAAAAATAGAAAAGAAAACTTTAGTGACATGTGTACCCATGTTTATGGCAGCACAATTCACAATAGCCAAATTATGGCACCAACCTTAGTGTCCATGAACAGACGAATGGATAACAAAAATATGGTATATACACACAATGGAATTCTACTCAGCAATAAAGAAGAACAAAATTATGTCATTTGCAGGAAAATGGATGGAACTAGAGAATATTATGCTAAATGAGATTGAAGTAGGAACAAAGTGGATTTTGGTTAAATGTGGGGAGAAAACAGTAGAATAGTGGAAGGAGGTTGGGGGAGGGAGGTGGGGAGGGTAAATAGGAGGACTGAGGAAGGAAAACGGTTCAGATCATGTTATGTGCATACATGAAGGAATCATACCAATCTCACTAACATGCACAGGGAGGGAGGAGCAGGGAACCAGGTGGGATCCGGAGAGAATCACACCAGCTGATGTTGCATGTACGTTTGTATCGCTTTGAAACTCACTGTGCTATAAATACAATGCACCAGTAAAAGTATAAGAGAAAAGCTCTCTAGCACCTGGCCCTTGCTTTCAGCCTCACCTGCTCCTGCTCTGTTCAGGCATCGTCTCTCCTGTGACTGGTGGCGCACCCCATCAGGTAACTTCCCTGCCCTTGTCCACCTGCCTGGTGCCCTGGGAGGCTGCCCAGCACGTGGGCTCCTCTGCTTGAGTGAGATCCGTGTGAGGCTCTGGAGACAGGAGAGAGGTTGAGTCCCTGCAGTTCTGGCTTTATCCGCCTTCCCCGAGGGACACAGCTCCAGCGGGAAGGCCCTTCTTCCCACACTCACTTTTTAACAGGCTCCAAGCACCTTGCCCTCTCCCTGCCCCTTTCCGTCACCATCTTTCATTGCATCTAGTCCCTGGGAACCATGATTCACCCATGGTTCTCTTTACTCTGCACACCCCTCTGCAAATGGTCCTTCTCTGTGTCTCTGTTAAACCCCGAGTACGTTTATTGGTGCATTATAGTCTCACATCACAATGGACATCAAATTGATATTGACGTACATGCACGCAGCACTCAGTGCCCCTCCCCTCCCCCCACACATAGAATTAAGATTGACATTGGTATATTCTCATATGTTAATATGGTTGATGGTAGAAATTCCCTTAATGAACTTCACTATTCCCCTTCCCCTTCCCTTAGAACAGTTGCAAAGGGCCAGGCGTGGTGGTGCATGCTTATAATCCCAGTACTTTGGGAGGCAGAGACTGGAGGATCCGGGTTCACAACCAGCCTCAGCTCACTCTCTCTCTCTCTCTCTCTCTCTCTCTCCCTCTCTCACTCTCTCTCTCTCTCTCCTGTCTCTCTCTCTCTCTCTGTCTATCTAGTGAGGCCCTCCGCAACTTCGCGAGACCCGATTTCAAAATAAAATATAAAAAAATAGGGCCGGGGGTGTAGTGCAGAGGTAGAACGCCCCTGGGTTCAATCCCCAGTACCACACACAAAAAAAAGAACAGTTGCAAAGGGACTGAAACCAGAAAACTACAGTAATATATGCATACCCATGTTCATAGCAGCACAATTCACAATAGCCAAATTATGAACCAACCTAGGTGTCCATCAACAGATGAATGGATTACAAAGTTATGGGAAATACACACAATGGAATTCTACTCAGCAATAAAGAAGAACAAAACAATTATCATTTACAAGAAAATGGAAGGACCTGGAGAGCATTATGTTAAGTGAGATCAGCCAGTCACAGACAGAGAAGAGTCATATGTCTTCGCTAATAAGCGCAGCTAGGGAGCAAGGAGGATGAACAGGTCTTTGCTGGTCTTTGTTCAGCTCCGAGCTTCTCCCATGCCTCCTGCGCATGCCTAGGGAGAATGAACTTCTAAATCTAAGTCTCATGTCACAGCAGTGCCACAGCAGCTTCCTTCTCTCCCAGATGAATGAGTCCATGGGGCTGGGTTTGCCCCAGCCTCTGCGGACTCTCCGGGCTCCTCTTCCGTGCTTCCCCCTTCCGGGTGGAACTGTTCATGCCTCAGTGGTTATAAACATGACTCCAGAAGGAGAAAGCCTGTGCTCTGGCTCTGGGGAGACTCAGGCTCTGCCTCATGGTGTGGGACATGCCAGGGGCCTCTCCAGCTGCAGACCAGCCAGAGAATCCTCCAGGGTTTTTTCAAACCATGTCATATAGGACAATATGCTGAAAAAAGAATGGAAATAAGAAAGATCCCCCCCAATGGGTGATCTTTCTCCTTAAAAGTTATTAAATTGGAGCCGGGCGTGGTGGTGCATGCTTATAATCCCAGTACTTGGGATGCTGAGACAGGAGGATTGCAGGTTCAAAGCCAGCCTCAGCAACTTGGTGAGACTCTCAGCAACCTAGCAAGACCCCATTTCAAAATAAAAAATAAAAATAGTTCTGGGGGTGTAACTCAGAGATAGAATGCCCCTGGGTTCAATCCCCAATAATACACACCACACACACACACACACACACACACACACACACACATACACACGAGTTATTAAATTGGAAATAAGGCATGCTTTATTTCTCAGAAGGACAAGAAGGTTTAAAGAATGAGTTACTCATTGAAACTTAAGAAAGAGGTATTTTCTCACATAGGCAGAAGCCTTTGAAATTTTCAGAAGAATATTTCTTTGCTCTTTCTCTCCTTCCCCTCCTTCCCCTCCCTCCCTCCCTCCTTTCCTTCCTTCCTTCCTTCCTTCTTTCCTCCCCCCTCCTCTCTTTCTCTTTCTCTTTCCCTTTCCTGTGGTCTTTTATTTGCTCTCTCTCTCCTGTTTCATTCAAAAACCAATCTCTAAGCATAGTTTAAGTTGTAATGCATTTTCTCCCACGATAGTGCAATGGAGTCTATTTGAGATTTGTAGCCCCCTTGATTTCAATTCCGTAGGGTGGGGGAGTGACTGAACCCTCGATGCCAGGAGGCAGGAATCATGTTCCTCAGCTGATACATCACCTGTAGGGATTGGATGGAGAGGGTTATGTCATTTCTTAAGTGAATCTTTGCATTTCGGGACCCACACTAATTTCCCTGAGGGAGTGACTGCATGCTGTAACATTTCCCTCATCCTGCACTCTCGAGTTTGTGTCTTGCCCAGTTAATTTGCTGAGGTCTGCGGTGTTTGGTGATCGATGAGAGGTTGTGGAGAGGCCTGGAATATGAGGGATGGGATGTGTATGCGTAATGGCAACGTTGGGTCATTTCCTGATCCATAAAACAAGCAAAGAATTCTTTGACCCGACTGTTCTCCTGGGATGGATGTGGTTTTTAAACTCTCTTTTCTTCAAGGAAATTTCAATGTGTATGGAAAATCTGGCAGAGCTGACTGACTAATAAAGTGGGAAGAGAATGGCAATGAAGTTGGAGCCAGATAAAGGAAGTGCATTGTTGAGAAAAGTCAGCGCCTATACAGTTTGCTAGTCCTAAGACCAGATAGAAAAAGAAATAGAGAATAGGTTATACATATCCACTGTGTGGCCTTAGACACATTACTTAAACTCTCTGATCCTTAGCCTTATTATTTTTTTAAATGGGGGAAATACCCTACCAGGCATACCCCTTGTGATGTTTCAACAAAATAGATATAGGTATAGAATATCGAGTAGAGTACAGAGCACATGTGCTCAGGGAGGGTGGAATGGCAGTTCCAGCTCTGCTCCAAGCTCGCTGTTAGACCTTCTTGTGCTCTTCCTTGTTTTCTGTTCTATACTTTTTTATTATTATTATTTTGTAACAGGGTCTCACTAAATTGCTGAGGCTGGCCTTGAACCTGCAATCCTCCTGTCTCAGCCACCCCAGTACTGGGATTATGGGCATGCTCCACCTTGCCTGGCTCTGTGCTATGCTTTTGTGAAATCTGACCACTATCTCTTTGCTGATAGTTGTGCAGCCGCTGTTTTCCTGTAGGTGAGTCTTCAGTCTCCAATTTCCTTACTGCCCCTTCCTTCTTTTGCATGATCCTAAATATCAATAAATTGCTCCTTAGCTTTTTAAATCATATTTTACTAAGAGGGGCCACTTCTGACTTGAAGGTCATTGTTTCATAATAAAAATTTATTCTAGTAACAAACCAGGATAATTTGGAGTATTGTGAGAGACAAGGTATCTACTTAAGAGCATGAATTTTGGTTTGACAGGAAAATATATAACTGGAAGGGTAAACTGCTGAAATAACATGGGATTGTCATTAGCAATACACTTACCAGGGAGAAAATAGATACGCTAGCTACCCTAACTCAATGAAATAAATAAAATTAAAGTGTTGATAAAAAGTAACATTTTAAACAATAGGCAAGTACTAGGAGCTTAATACTTTATTTTTAGAAGTTCTGCCCTGTCTCATAATAGATATAACAAATTGCACCCAGAGCCAATGTTAACTATTACTTCGTTGGAGTAAAAATTTAAAGCTTATGTCTAATTTTATTTTTAAATCATTTAGCTATAAATGAACCAAGTTCCTTTCTCATTGGCTGAGATTTCTTAACGAGCATCCCAGTAGCGGTGGGATGCAGACCAAGTGTTCTGCTTCGGAGCCCCGTGTGCTTGCCACAAGTCTCCCTGGTAGTTCAAAGGGTATTTTGCATTTGAAAATATCCCCTACGTACTGATTTTCTAAATGGACTTTTGTGGGTTTTAATAAGTTAGAGTTTCTTAAAAGAGCTGTTCTGACAAATCTTGTTTGCAATTATATTTCCACCTATTTGGATTTTTCTCCATGGCTTAAAATAAGCAACATAAATCCTTTTACATGCAAGGAAGTGCTGTAGCTATACTTGCCAAGACCACAGAACAATATACCTTGGGCATCCTGTGTATTAGACATTTTGTATCTGGTAGCACCAACTTGCAATATGGTAGAAACACCATGGTACTGCTCGGCCGGCAGCACAGGCAGGAACATGAAGGTCAGAAATTGTGAGTTGCATGAATTTCGTTCTGGGGAGACTGTGGCAGTTTTCAGCAGGACAAAAGTTTTAAATATAAAACTATTAGACATGATGTTGGCTCCAAGAAGATTTTTTAACTCCACAAATAGATTAAGCATATTATTTATAGCAACTCAATCTGAAACCATGTTCTTGCAAAATCTTTTTCCATTTATTTTCCATTTTCCTGGAGTGCAGGATTCTGAAGAACAACATAAAATTGAAACCATCGATTTATTGTGTTTTCAGTTTTACTGGGACTTAATTGATATATACTGAATATATTAGAGTGTACTATTAGAAGTTCTGGCATAGGTATACACACGTGAAGTCATCAACAAAAGCAAGATAATGAGTACATCCCTCCCTTCGGAATGCAGGGTAGTGTTTTTGTAATCCTTCATAATTTCTTCCATCTACCTCTTACCTTCATTCCCCGTCACCAGGTGCCACTGATACGCTATCAGTATCGATTAGTTTTCATTTTCTAGAATTCTCTATAAGTAGAATTGCCTAATATGTCATCTTTTAAAAAAAAAGTCTGGCCTTTTTTCATTCAGCATAATTATTTTGAGATGTATATACTCATATAATTATTTTGATGTATATACTTCTGTGTGTATCAATAGTTATTCCTTTTGGATGTTCGGCACAATTCCATTACGCCTGTACACACTGTGTGTGTAGCCGTCTACCCCAATAGTCCTTGGCTTGTTTCTGGTGTTGAGCTGCTGAAAAAGTCCACTGGGAACATTCATGCCCATGGCTTCATGGGGAAGCGTGGGGTCATTTCTCTTGGTAAATACCAAGGAGCAGACTCTCCAGGTCACATGGCTGGTGTATGTATGAATCTTAAGAAACTGACAAACCCTTTGCAGAGTGGCCGCAGCATCTTACATGCCTGGCAGGAGAGGAGAGTTCCAGGTGTTTCTCATCTTGCTGACTGTGCTATAGTCCACATTTTAAACTTCAGTCATTCCAGTGGAGGTGTGATATGTAGTGGTACTTGATGTCTTCATATGTCTCTATTGACTGACAATCTTGGGCATTTTTAAGTGCTTATTTATCATCTCTATATATTTGTTAATGGTCAGCTGAAATCTTTTGTCTATATTTTCTGTTAGGTTTTTTGTCTTTTTTAGTATAACAGTTCTTCATACATATTTAGATACAGGCCATATATACACAGACACACACACACACATACACACACACACACTCACACACATATATATATTATATGTAATATATAATATAATAATATAATATATATATATGAAAAATACTACTATGGACTAAAAGCAATTTGCCATGGCTTAAATCACATTTTTAGCAATAAATTCATCAAACTAAATTTTTATATCCCTTAAAATTAATCTGACAAGAATGATCCAAAATATAAATCAATTCTAGTATTACTGTTTGTGCTTTAAGAACTATGATACCATTATTTATACTTCCCCTCTAATACATTTGCCTTTTATATATTCAATTATAATTTCTTTTAAATCATATATTACTGCCCTATATCTGATATCATGGTTCTCACTTTCTCTCTAATGCTGTTCCTAATTTGCCCGTGCATTTATGAAACATTATGGCTTTATGTAGATAGAATAATAGCTAAAAGTAAATGGAACTTTTATTTACCACCTACTGTTCTTAGCCCTTTGCACAGATGAAATAATTCAGTTATCACAACAGCTTGTGTGTATGGTGATTCTATTTAAAGGAAAGACATTTGCCCATGATCGTGCCCAAGTGGCAGAGCCAGGATTCGTGTCAGATCGGTCTGCTCCAATACCCACATCCTCTGTGCCTCCATAAAAGACTCAAATGTTTTCTTTAAAGGAAAAAATGTTCTAAACAATTATTTCCTGTAGCAGCAATTTACAAATCATGCCTTCCTTTCCTCTTCAATGAACAAATAAAATAAATGAACTCGAATTCTAACTTTATTTCCCTTTCTCAGCAATGAAATTGCCAAAATGAATGTATTGGAATGAAAGAAAACAAATTTAAGACTCTAGAAAGGTCTATACATTATAAACTAAGTTTTTAGCCATTGTACTCATTAAATCTGATGCACTCTATTATGCCGATTTTTACAACATGACTTTCAAAAGTATAATTTTGTCTGAACACAAAAATCCATAAAACATTGGCTGCACCTAAGGTTTGCAACTGACAAATTTTTTTGCATCCAAGAGAAAACTTACTCTGGGTCATTTCTCTCTGAACAAAGAAATTTTTTGTTGCGTGATGTTAGTGGACAAAGTTCTATTAACGTGGCAAATTCAGACAAATCTACTGAAGATGTACTATCTGTGAGTTATAATTAAGAAGTTTGTGATTGATTAAGAAGATTGATTATAATTAAGAAGATTGTGATTGGCCAAAAGTCTTGAAGACAAATCTTAATAGATTTTAATAATTTTAAGTTCAATATGCAAGGTTCTAATGTATGTAAATGACTTATTCACCTGGACTCATTCATAAAATGTCTTCACCACAGGGTCCCAGAGCTGGGGAATGAGGTTTGCTCTGTGTCTCTCTAATGTGGCTCTCCGTCTTAGTCACCTTCTGGTGAAGCTGGTCATCAGTTTCTCCATCTGCTTAAAGACATTCAAGGATGGAAACACCAAGCCTTATTTTGATCTTACTATTTTATCATATCCAAGGACCATCACAATTTCCATTGCTCTAAGCTTTCTTCAAGAAAGATTCTTAGAAGACATGTGCTGGATTTTTTATTTTGATTTGAATTACTATGTCCCAAGATATAACACCACATAGAATTTAAGCAGCTTTGCCAGGCATGTTGGCGCATTCCTGTAATCCTAGTATTTGTGAGGCTGAGACAGGAGGATCATAGGTTTGCAAACAGCCTCAGCAACTTAGTGAAGCCTCTGCAACTTAATGAAACCCTGTTTCAAAGTGAAAAATAACAATAAAATAGGACTGAGGGTGTAGCTCAGAGGTAGAATGCCCATGGGTTCGATTCCCAGTACTACAAAAAAAAGAAAGATAGAGAATGAGAGACAAGAAAGAAAGGAAGAGGGAAGGAGGGAGGGAGGGAGGAAAGAAAGGAGAAAGAAAGCAAAAGAAGAAAGAAGGAAGGAAGGGAGGGAGGGAGGGAGGGAGGAAGGAAGGAAGGAAGGAAGGAAGGAAGGAAGGA
>PVJS01011387.1:0-45860 GCA_004027185.1 Glis glis | reverse complement strand
GAGGGCCTCACTAAGTAGCTGAGGCTGGCCACGAACCTGGATCCTCCAGTCTCCGCCTCCCAAGTACTGGTATTACAAGCGTGCACCACCACGCCCAGCTAGGAAAAATAAATTTAAACAAATTTTTAAAAATCTGTATCCAAAAATACAGAAAATACAGAATATAGCAAAAAGATCAAACTGGGAAACACAAGGTGAATTGATAATGGCCTTTGCTGTAAATTCGGTGTTTCGGGGTGAAACGAGTTACATGGCTTGCTTGCTTAGCTTCCGTTTGCCAGGCTGTGTTGGAGCAAGCCTGTGGGTACTTGACTACAGTAACTAAGAAAGGCCACACCTCCCAGATTTCCATGTGGACCACAAGATCAAGGAAACCAGGAGATCTTAACTTCTGACCACTGCAACCTTTTTCCAGCCCAAAATAGTGAACATTTTTAAGCAGCAGATTTGGCCTTAACCCTATCCCAGGGCAATCCCGAGCCAGCCTGCTGATATTTCCGGTATCTCATGTCATAAGTGGATGAGTTAAAGAATAATTTCCCCTTGACGTGGGGTCCAGGAGCCTTGTTTTTGCCTCATTAGCCACCAGATTTTCTGTATACTTTCTGTTTTTATTTACCCCATAATTGTCTGAGGAACCTGACATTTGGTTCCTGGCTCCACACTGCCCCGAGCTGGACAGTCCCTCTTCCTCTGACTTACACAGCTGTACAACAGCCTGCTTCACATGAACTGTCCCCTCCACTCTTTCCACCATTCCAAAACACAACCAACACACCTGCTGTGTTTTAGAGATTTCCAGTGCCATGTCCTGTCATCCAGATCAGCCCTCATCTGGTTTGACCAGCTGCAATATTATAATTTTCAATGTGGGCTCCTAGTCAAGTGTCCTCACACACAGCCATTTTCCCCTAGTTCATTTGTTTATTTATTCTTAATATAATTTTATTTTTACATTGTAACCCTACATCATATTGAGGTTTAGTGTGATAGAATCATACATACACACAACTGTTAAATATGAAAACAAAGTGTGACGTGGGCTATTGTATTTCTTTTCTTTTTTTTTTTTTTTGCGGTACCGGGGATTGAATGCAGGGGCGTTCTACCTCCGCGCTATACGCCTGGCCCTATTTTTTATACTTTATTTTGAAACCGGGTCTCACGAAGTTGCGGAGGGCCTCACTAAGTGTATTTATTTTCAATATGAGAGAACTGAAGACTAGACTTATTAAAGAAGTCACATGGCTGGGGTCTCAGTCCTGGTGGGGGTGACATCCAGAGTTTACTTGTTCTGCCACATCACACTGACAACTGGAGACCGGTTGCTCTACACCCTTATTTGCAAAATCACAACAAAGAAAGTAGAGATGGCAGGAATTGGTCTTCCTTAGATTACAGAAGTGGTTAGTGGCAGAATTGACATTTAAAACATCTCCTCAGTCCCAGACAAGTAATCTGCAGCTGACACTGAGACTTGGCACTGTAAAATGGGCAGTTTAAATAATTTCCACTCCTCCTTTATTTCCCCAGGAAAAAGACCAGACCCTTAGCATAACCCTTGGAGCCCAGTGCCAGCCAGTTTCTATCGGTTCATTTTGTGTCCCTGTAAAGCCACGCATAGAGCCTTCCTTTCTTCAAATATTTCAACTGAATTGAATTGTTATGGGTTAAGGGAAATTTTAGAAGACCTATATGTCTTTATTTCTGCAAGGGGAAATGAAAAATAAAAGGCCACAATTTGCCAGGCACTTAACACTCCCAACACTGTAATGGGCACATTTAAATGGGCTAATATTCTCAAACTCAGAATTCCCTGGAATGTTCTTTAAAACTAAAAATTGCTGGACCTCACCCAGTTTCTGACTCCTAAGCCTAGGATGGCATCTGAGAATTTGCATTTCTAATAAACTCCTAGGTGATGCTGGTCCAGGAACCACCCTTGGAGGATCACTTGCAGAGGCTGTGTACAGTAATTCTCTCGATGAACTTAGAAAGATGCCATTATCCTCTTTATTTTACAAAAGAGGACATTGTGACTCAGACATGTTTGGTAAATTCCAAAGATGTGCCACTAAATAAGGTTGTAGTATTCTCGCATCTAATTTCCAGGTTCCCAAACCATGTCTTTGTTCATTATAGAACTCATGCTCCTCCATAGCAGCAGATTCTCAGAGGAGCAGCCCTCTTGGTGCTCCTGCTTCCAGGAATTGCCCACAGGTCTCCTGAGCTGTGATCCCGGTGTGAGAAACACACGCCAGCATCTCAGTTCTGATTTCACACCACTTCTGCCTCAGGAGACCCTGCCAAACTTGCAGAGGCAAAACATCAAGCTAGACAAGGTCTAATTTATAGCTGCTCACCCCTCCTGGCTCTCCAGGTCAGTGGGCTCGGCGGTGAAAAAAAAATCCGTACGTATGTGCTTATTCTGAGGGGCCCAGCATGCTTTGAGGATGGAGGAGAGGTGAGGGATGACTCATAGAGACTGGTGAGAGACGCTGCACCTGCTGTCATTCATGAGGTCAGGGACAGCCAGCAGGAGTGCTGTCATAGGACCCCTCTATCCATCCCTCATCCTCTGTACGTGAAAACAAAGGGAATCATTCCTCCAGTCTCATTCTGAATGCTTTGTCTGGTGGACAGAGCCACAAGGCAGAGGTCTAGGAGTCCAGCTTGGAGTCACTTGGGATTGTACTTAGGATGCAAAGGATCTTTATATTCAAGCAATTAGAAGCCTGGCAGAGCCAGGCCTGGTAGCAGCCCTGCATGAAGTATTCAAGTGATCCAGCCCAGAGCTGAGCCAGTGACTGGTGTCCTGTGCCCTTGAAGGCCACCTCGTGTCCCTCATGTGGCATCAGCTGTCGGTTACTCACCTGTGCTCTGAGGGGACTCAGAACCCCTGGACATAATTGAGAGATCTCTCCCCAATTCGAAGTGTTTGGCCAGTGACTTATCAACTAACAAGCATTCAGAAGAACAAACCTCAGGCAAGCCGATGGACTCTAGAAAAAGAGAGGAATTTCAAAAGCGCCTCTCCTAGCTTTCTGGCAATGATGGGTAATTTCCTTCTTTCCTTCCCTCCCTCCCTCCCTCCCTCTCTCCCTTCCTTCTTCCTTCCTTCCTTCCTTCTTTCCTTCCTTCCTTCCTTCCTTCCTTCCTTCCTTCCTTCCTCCCTCCCTCCCTCCCTCCCTCCCTCCCTCCCTTCCTTCCTTCCTTCCTCTCTTTTTCTTTTAAGACAAACCTAAATTGTTTATATTTGTTTTAAAATCATATACATTATGGAACGGCTAAATAAAGCTAATTACAATTAACATATGCATTATCTTACATATAATTTTTGTGGTGAGAACACTTAGAATGTACTCTTAGAAGTTTTCAAGAATTTAATTAATTGCTATTAACTATAGTTGCCATGATGTAGGATAGATCTCTTAAACTTATTTCTCTTGCCTAACTGAAATTTTGTATCCTTTGACCAACGTCTCTCCAATCTCTCACCCCCAGTCCCTGGCACCCTCCATTCTACTCTCTGCTTCTGTGAGTCTAAACTTTTAGATTCCACAGCTGAGTGAGAGAGTGCAGTATTTTTCCTGTGACTGGTTTGTTTCGCTTAACATAATGTTCTCCAAGTTCATCCATATTGCTGAAAATTACCAGATTTCCTTTTTAAGGCCGAATACTACTCTGTTCAGCATATATACCTGATTTTCTTTATCCATTATCCATTGATGGACACTGAGTTTGAATCCATATCTTGGCTGTTAGGAATCGTGCCACTATACACACAGGGGTGCAGATATCTCTCTGACATACTGATTTCATTTCCTTCGGCTGTAGACCCTGTAGTGGGATTGCTGGTCACACGGTAGTTGTATTTTTAATATTTTGTGGAACTCGCGTGGCTGTTCTACAATAGCTGTATTAGTGCTGGGTACATTTCTAATTTGGATGAATTTCAATATATATTTTTTGAAAGCAAACAGAAATTTTGTTTCTGAATAATCTCTTTTTAAAAATTGCTTCAATAATTTTAAACTGTGGCGTAGAATGTTTTCAAACTGGCAGTCTGGGGAGTGTGAAGACCATTTGTGTTTCTTGGTTTTGCTTGGTTTTGTTTTGCATACCCAGTGTCCATGCTGTCGGTTCAGTGCAAAGAGATGGGCTGGGAAGATAATAGCCTTCTCTAAAAGTATTGTCGATAAAAACATATAACTTCACAACACTCTAAAAAGAATAAATTATGCCTAGTAGGGAAACAATAGAAAACATCTTTTCAGCCGTGTGATCACTTCCGTGTTTGCCGTTTCCAGCCACCGCAACCAAATGAGTTCTGCTCCACGTGCTGACAAGTCTGTCGTTCTGTTTAGAGGGGACCAGGGCTGCAAATTGCACTGGGACTGAAATTGGATGGCAGCACGGAACTGTTAAAGATAATAGACCTGTGTTAAAACGCACGAATGAATGGAGCTGTTCCCTGGCCTAGGAAGCAAGCGCTTTGTCCTCTGTGGTCCATTTTCCACACATACAATGTGTTCACAGCTGGCTGTCCATTCTCTTTTGGGGGCATTTGTGAATATGCATGTCCAAATCATAGGCCCGGCTTCCAGACCAGGAACTCATGTCCATGTCCATTTCCTCCAACATCTATCAGGGCCATAATCAATTTGGCACCCGCCATCTGCTATTGTCATCCTGGTGACCTTCCCTTCCCGGTCTGCAAGCCCCTGTGAACGGCGGGCAATCCAGGCTGACTTGTTTTGAGTGGTCACTTAGATGGACATTTCCCCTGGGTTTGGGAATGTTGTTTCAGACAGACAAAGATATACACAGGAGACAGTCTGCCTGTATTTTCTACCTTTTAAAGCTGAAGGGGGAAGCCAAAGTTGTACTAGCAGATTGCAATAGAGCTACCCGAATCTAATTGAGGGCTTTTAAGAGGATTTTGCAAGGCCTAGGGTATGGACACCCCTGAGTAAAAACAGCTGCTATCTCTTGTCTTTGAAAGGATGCTGAATTCACTGCTATTTGTAGGGGGGGATGGACAGGGGTAGCATCGAACACTCAGCATTTTAAGAATGCCAGAGGCCAGGCATGGTGGCATATGCCTATAATCCCAGTACTTGGGAGGCTGAGATAGGAAGATTGCACATTCAACCTAGCAAGACCCTGTTTCAAAACAAAAAATAAAAAGGGCTCGGGGTGTAGCTCAGAGGTAGGATACCCCTGGGTTCAATCCCCAGTACTGGAAGAAAAAAAAAAAAAGAATGGCAAGTTCAAAAAGTCATGAAATATGGTAGTTGGCTTTCTGATGGAAGGCAACAGAATTTCTGACCTTCAGCTAAGCAGCTCTGAACACCCTAGATTCCTGAGGGGTATTTGCAAGGAAAGTGCTAAGTGGTTGCTCCAGATCTCTCTGGAAGATCTCAATGTGGTGAACTGGGCCACACTTGCCCTTTGCCCTTCCTCGGGGTGTCCAGTGGGATCTCTGAGTCTCAGCATCTTCTTTCACTTGCCTCCGCCCCACCTGGCTCCATTCTGCCTCCTGCAGGAGAGAAACATCTCCCCAGACAAAGGGGCCTTAGAAGCCTTCTAGTTGCATCATTGATCTGGTAAGAGGACAGAGGGTGAGACAAAGCCCTGTCAAGGGGAAACAGCAATGGAAGGAGAGGACTCTTAGCTCCTCTGTGTCTTAGCCAATGGCCTTGGATTTTGGCACTTATGCCCAGATCTTCTCTACGCGTAACTCCCTGAGCAGACGGCCCTCCTGCCTTGTGCACAGTCTCATTCATCTTTGCACTTTGCTCGCACGCATGGTGCTCAGTTTTCTTCATCTTCTGAGTGGTCAGCTTGAAAACAGGAGCAGTACTTTCTTCATTGCTGTGGCTTCTGCCTCGGGCACAGTGCTCAGCATGCACAATCCAGTTAACTTTTGATGCAGAATCCAGCGATATTTATTGCACCTTTTCAAAGTTCAGTGATAACAAATATCAGGCTGTGGTGTTTGAGAAAGCTGCTCTACATGTCCCAGGGAGCCATTTAGGAAAGAACTCTGGCATCTGTCCCAGAGCAGCAAGTGGTGAAGAAGGACTATCTGAGCACTTTAGACCAACGGTGTGTGCTGAGCAGATTTTTTGAGCCAGACGCAATTATAATGTGTTATAATTGAACTTTGAAAAGATGGAACAACGTCCAAAAGAGATGTGTTGGGTGCCAAACTGATCAAAGGAAATAACAGTTGAGAGAAGAATGAAAAGTAGAGGGAGTAATACAGACACAACATATTAAAATTCTGAATTTTTAAAAATGCCCATCTGGTTTCAGGTAGTAACATCTGACTGATTTTAGGTCCTCTACACTAGAGCAGGACCTCACTGTTACACTCAATTTAATTAAGCAAATGCAATTTCAAAGTAATTGTGGGTATATTTTATTTAGCATGAGCTGGTACGGCACAATTTCCTTAAAATGCATAAAGGTGTCTCCTTCACATTGATGGGCCCTCACCCATTCTGACTTTCCGATGGTCTTTGGATTTATAGAAAAATGCTTGTTTTCCAAAAGGTAAACATATGTGAGGGTGTTTATTGGCTGAAGTTCCAGCTAAGTGTTAAAATGCAAATTTTACTATGGCTGTAGGTGGCTAGCGGCGAGATAGACGACCTTCAGAACAAGTCTAAAGTTTGGAGAGGAGACAAGTCTATGTTCAGCAGATCTGAGTAAATGAGGAGAAACATCCAAAAACAAAGAGGAGGCTTAAAAACCCAGGACACAGCAGTACCAGCCTAAAGTCAACAATCTGGGCAAACTGTAAGCAATTAGGGGACAGACCTGGGTCTTCAGGCCAATTGCAAATTTAATGCTGAATAAAGAATCTCTCATCTTATTCCTAATTGCTCTGACTCTCCAAAGCAAAATCCTCAGAGGACACCTCTTAGAGATAAAGCTTTTCATTTTGGCAATATCTTTGAAGAAATGTCAACATTCTAATTGAAAGAAAACGTTTTATAAGGTAAAATTAAACCATTTCACCATTATCATCCTCAATTCCCTTCAATTCTTAATGCTAGGATTGAGGAGTATAAAGAAAAATAGAAACTTTCTTTTGTGAAGGAGTACATTGAACATGAACACACACACACACACACACACACACACACACACTAATATAAAACAACATGGTAATGTCCCAAAGGACTAATATATAATAATAATCACTAATATTTAATGTGTACTTTTTATTCTAGGCCCTGTACTGAGGGTTTTGTGTGTGTATGTTTGTGTGTGGTGCTGGGGACTGAACCCAGGGGCATTCTACCTCGGAGCTACATCTTTAGCCCTATTTTAATTTTTTATTTGGAAATGATGTCTCACTAAATTGCTGTGAGCATCACTAATTTGTAGAGGCTGTCTTGGAACCTGCAATACTCCTGTCTCAGCCTCCCAAGTACTGGGATTACAGGCGTGTACCACAATGCCTGGTGGGTTTTTAAAATATTAATTCTAGTCAGGTGTGGTGGCACATGGTTGTAATCCCAGTACTTGGGAGGCTGAAACAGGAGAATCGCAGGTTCACAGCCAGCCTCAGCTACTTAGTGAGGCCTTACGCAACTTAGTGAGACCCTGCTTCAAAATAAAGGATAAAAAATAGGACTGGGGATGTAGCTTGGAGGTAAAATGCCCCTGGGTTCAATCCCCAGTACTGCAAAAAAAAATTCTTTCACAAAAATTCTACAGATTTGGTACTATCATATTAATGATACAGATGAGGAACTCAAGGCACAGATAAATTTAAAACAACAACAAACTTGACCATATCAGAGCAGATAAATTCAGATCCAACCCTCAGACCCCAGAGTCTGACTCCAGAGTTCCCACATAGCCAGAGCATTGTCAAGAGAACACAAGATTAATTTTTCCTTAAGTCGGTGGGATCATGTAGGGCATACAATACTGTAGGGTCACATAGCTCCAGAGAATGGAGAGATCTAGTTTCAGTGGGTAATGTCTCCCACTTCCATGACCCCTTAGCAATCTTCTTACCCTCAATTCTGGCATCTTGCAATATAGCCTGGAATTTGCACAGCTATGCTTCCAACTCAGCTGCCACAGCATGGAGAATGGGGCCTTGTGCATACTTGGCACTCCATCAGTGAGTGAGTGAATGAATGAATGAATGAATGAATATCCAATGAGGATCTGAGACGCTTTTCTCCTGTTGAAGGAACCAGCTTCCTTCATTCCAATACTTGCCTTAATCTTGTAGTCATGAGATTTGCTTCTTTTCTAAGTAGCAATAATTCCTCATTTTAAATTGAGGGTCTTTTGTTGTCATTGTTTTGTTTCATTTTGTTTTGTGGCACTGAGGATTGAACCCATGGTCATTCTATCTCCCAGCTGCACCTCCAACCCTTTTTATTTTTTGTTTTGAAACAGGGTCTCACTAGGTTGCTGAGAGTCTCATTACATTGCTGAGGCTGGTCCTCGTACCTGTGATCCTTCTGTTTCAGCCTCCCAAGTCCTGGGATTACAGGCATACACCACCACGTCCAGCTTAAATTGAGGTTTTACAAAAGCCATACTATTCAGGGACTAGACTGGCAAATCAAATGAAGGGGAAAACGTGCTATTCCAAAGAGAGTGGAAAAGTATCACATGGATTGAATAAAATGGAAAATTATATCTTTGAGATCCATTATGGCACCAGAGGCAAATGTGTATTTTGTTGGCTCAGGTTTGCTCATCTGGGCTCTGCTGCCCTCCCAGCGCCTCTTTAGTGGTGATAGTTGTAATTTTCTAAGCTATCCTTGTGATAAAAATGATTCCAGTATCCACTTATATTTGCGAGTGCGTTACTACTGAAGCGCAATGGCACCTGACTGCATATCCAAGAGAGCCAAGATGAAGCAAGTTGAACTTGGTTTCTCCTGGCCCTCTGCCCCTACCTTTCCACTCACATTTCCCTTTATTACAATCATTGTGATAATTAAATTTTTCATTATTGACAATAACTCTTAGGACAAGTACTTATAAAATCACATTTGCATTTTTATGCCCCAAACAAAGTTTAGGCTGACATTTGCAGTATTCCAGAACCCACGCGTGAGATCACCTACTAGGAAGCTTTGACAGGCTGAAGGGCCCTCGGAAGGATGACAGATGTGGAGAAAACCCTCCTCCGAAAGCACGAGGGTGCTCAGGAGCAGAAGCCACACTTCAAAGTTCTGAATGAGAGAGCAACTCTTAATTACACTTGGGTGACGCGATGAGCCCTAGAATAACATGCCTGCTCTTTTCTTTCTTCCTCGCTTAGAGCCTTCTAGGTGTGTGTGTGTGTGTGTGTGTGTGTGTGTGTGTGTGTGTGTATGTGTGTGGTTTGATAACACATGTGGCAATTGTTCTGCTATCAGGAAAGAATAAGTCTTTGAAAAGCCCATCCTTGACTAAGACAACAGGGCAAGAGAAGAAAGAGAGGAAATATAGGGGCAAAGAAAGAGGTAGAGAAGGGGGGAGTGATTAAACAGCTTATCTTCTCAGCTGGGCATGGGGTTTGTACATGGTGGCAGCAGGTGTTGGGGAAAGTGGATTTTCTGTTGGCAGGGTCCCCTGGGGTGAGGCTGGGGAGGAGCCCTATTTTGAATTGTGGGGACAGATATTTCAGGAAACTCAGCCAGAATCAGCTTAAGAGTGACCCCGCTGTTCCAAACATATCTGCTCTTTAATGTTATTTTAGACAGCGAATAGAGAGGGCATTTAGAATTCTTCTGAGTAACTTTAAAAAGAAGCACATTGGTCTAATGGCCTAAAAGGGAAATCTCCGTCCATCAAATTCTAACGAAAGATTATTTTAAAATGAAGAAACTTCCCATTTCCCTGCATAGGGCATCTTGCTGAGAGTTCTTCACACCTGGTATGGAATATCAGTGAGGGTTTCTTCACTAAGGCTGCCTGGGGCCTACCCTAAGATAATCACCAGCTCTCTGGGGCAGGTAAAGGAATCAGTATTTCAGATGTGAAGCCAAGGGCTAGAACCACTGCCCGAAGAAGACTGTACAGAGAAGCAGAGTCACAGACGAAGAAAATAAACAGTGACAGGAAATACCAAGGAAGGGAATCTTTGGGGACCCTTCAGACTTATATAGATGTGATATGCTCTCTACACCATAATAATAAAGATTCCTACCAGACCCTAATGATAATCTTCTAAAATACTTTTACTGGTGCATTGTAATGATACATCATAGTGAGATTCAGAATGATACAAACATGTCTGCACATAGCACTTGGTGTATTTCCCTCCCGTGCACATGCATGTTTATAGCAGCACAATTCACAATACCCAAGTAATGCGAACCTCTTACAAGCCTCTGATTAGTTAAAAGGCGGCACACTGTTCATTTTCGTTTGCTGTCACCTCTCACTAGGAATCCTTCCAGTATGGTGCCCCCCTGAGGTTTCTTTGTAAACTGGTTTTGACATTTCCCCCCAGGTCAGGTATCCATTTGACAGACACTGGGCACTTGCCCTGTGTAGGGAAGGTATAGTGTGTAGAGAGCCATAGTCCTGCACTCGTGGGGGCCTCCATTCTAATGGAGCTTCGAGAGGTCTTAGAGGTTTCTCTTGAATTTTGCTTTTGAAAGACGGGGGCAGGGGTGTTCTTTTTGTTTTGTTTTTCTGTTAGCTCTCCCATCTGAGTTCTCAAAACCTTCTCAATTTCCTACTTGGAGTCGGTAAGAAACAATTTGAAGCAATTTGCAATTCAAGTGTAATTGATCCCAAACTCTTCTGAGTTGAAAATGCCAAAGAGAAAAAAAAATACATATATAAATACAGAATAAGCCTACATAAATTAACGTTTCACACACAAGGGATTGCTGATTGGGGAAGGATTGTCTCCTAGCTTACCAGCACTCCCCAAACACCATGTAGGTGTGCTTTATCAATTGGCACCTTTCAAACCCCATCCAAATAATTCCTGAACCGTACCATTGAGGCACATGCTTTCTTTGCCATGCAGGGATTTTTTTTCAGGGAAAATTTAATTTTATCTCCTGCATAGACTAATAAGTCTGCGAAGTATCAAATTAACTAAAGTTCATTAAACTGTAGCTTCTCTTTACTTTTCCTTCTGAGGGTTTTCCACCACTGAAGAGAGTCAGGTGTCCCATATGGGTTGTTGCTTACTTCCCTCACCAGAGGTCTAGTTAGCATCTCTTACCCAATAATTTTCTCTAGTTCTTTGCACTATTTCCCAAGTGAGCTATTCCTCTTGCAAGTCTGTATATTTGGCATTATCTGATGTTGTATTGGAACATACTTCTCTCCTTATCGTAAAGTACCAAGATAATGCATTGCGAGAGGGAACCATTTCCATAAACCATTAGAAGATTTTTGGCTCCTGAATGGCAGTTTTTATTACTCTGAAGATAAGCTGATGCCGTAATCTACCATCTTGTTAAATGTACACACACAGTGAAATAATCGTCAGACTCTAGGCAGCTTAGAAAATACACATTTCTTTTCCTTTCTTACAACATTCTGGTTTTCCTTGTGTGCAGCGAAATGAGCTCAAATGAGCAAAGCAATTAGCATGTAGCGTAGAGGACCAGAACTGAATGGAAGTGTGCAGTTCACTGTGGGCTCCCGGTCATCCTCATAGTGATGACTGCAGAGAGCTCATGGGCTCAGGCCATTCCCTGTGAAGGCTTCCACACTTCTTTCTGGCAGTGGAGTCAAATAGTGATGATGTCCTTCATGTCTGGTAGGCATTGTAGACTTATGGAAGTTTCTAAAAAAAATCTTGGGGTGTACGAGGGCTTGGTAGGGCATGGATGCGTGCCACCATCTGTCCTAGGAAGATGTGGTTGGCATCATCGTTAAAAACTTATTTTTCATTATAAACCATTTTAGGGGTGTACACTGAATCTGGTTCCTCCTCTCCACTTGCTCAGGTCTGGAGTCCTCCAAGAAATCCCACATAGCACACAGACCTCCTAACTAAGTTAAGCATGCCAGTCTTGAGCTACTTTTGTGGCTTATGGTTCCAGTGGAAATTTTACTTTCAGTAATCCTTTACTGGGTTATTTTGATCTATTCAGATTACCTGGTGCTGCTATCGATCCCATTGGTCCCTGTTGGTCCTATCTGAAATGAGAAGGAGTTTTCCCAGGCTATACCACTGGGTATGGGGGAGAATGTATTGGAATCTCCCTTATTGGTGCACTCAGGCTGATTCAGTGTTCCTAGCCAGGGAGGTAAAATCTCAGATCCACAGTTCAAAGAGAATTCCTGGGCAAGGCTGCTTTCTATGCTGGCCCCTCTTACCTGTTTTACCCATCTGCCCTAGGGTTTCCTCTGGTGCTGAAATAACCTGAGAACACCCTGCAGCCCCAGAGCCTCCCTATGAGCCCAGAGTAGCTCAATTACAACCCTTTCTGAGGGATATTGTTAAATACAGGATGATAGCCTGATGCTGATGTAATTATTGGTGTTGATTAAATTATTTTAGTGTATGTCTTCTTATGGAGAAGACCCTATTTAGAACTTCCTAAATGCTAGGAATGCTTAACTTAGTTAGTAGGTCTGTCTGCTAAAATAAAAGCTCTAAACAGGATGCAGAGTTTCCCAACATAATAGCCAAAATAGCTAGATAAGATGGAAAATCACCCATCATTCCAAGAACCAAGAAAATCACAACTTAAATGAGAAAAGACAGTAACTGTTGGTAACATAGATGGCTCATAGATGCTGGAATTATCTAATAGGGATTTTTAAAGTATTGGTCATATAAACGCTTCAGGAATTGGTCAAAAATCTTCATGAAACAAGTGAAAAATAGAAAACCTCAAGAAAGGAATAGGAGTTATAAAAAAGAACCAGGTAGAAATTACAGAACTGAAAAATATAATAGAAAAATTTTAAAGTTTTTTAAGATGGTCTCAGTAGTAGAATGGAGGAGAAAAAGGACAGAGAAAATAACTTGAGAACAGTTTGATAGAATTTACCCAATGTGAACACAAACAAAATAAACTGAAAAAATTGAACAGAGGCTCAGAGACCTCTGAGACAATGTCATAAGATCCAATATTGATATAATTGGAATTTCAGAGGGAGAAGAGGAAGAGAGTGGTATAAAAGATTATTTAAAGAAATAATGGCTGAAAAATCCCCAAATTTGGTGAAAAACATAAACTTGGAGATCCAATAAATTAAAATCTCAAACAGGTTAAAAAGTTTAGACACATCAGAATTAAATATTTGTAGGGGAAGATAAAGGAAATATTTTTGAAAATAGCTAAAGAGAACATATTACATACCGAGGAGCCCAGCACAAGTGACCGTGTATTTTTCATCTGAAACCATGGAGGCAAAAGGAAGAGGCCCAATGTTTTTCAAGGGCCAAAACAGAAGAACAGTCAACTATGATTTCTATATCTGGTGAAACTACCCTTCAAAAATGAAGAAGAAGCCAGGCGTGGTGGCGCATGCTTGTAATCCCAGTTACTTGGGAGGCTGAGACTGGAGGATCAGGGTTCATGGCCAGCCTCAGCTACTTAGTGAGGTCTTCTGCAACTTAGTGAGACTCTGTTTCAAAATAAAGGATAAAAAAATAGGTCTGGGAGTGTAGCTCAGAGGTAGAATGCCCCTGAGTTCAATCCTCAGTACCACAAAAAAAAAAAGAAGAAGAAATGAAGATATTCTTAAATAAAAAATTAAAAGAATTTGTTCTTATCAAATCTACCCTTAAATACTAGCTAAATAAATTTCTTCAAATAACAAGTAAAAGATAAAAAAAAGAATCTTGGAGTTTCAGTAAGAAGAGCAACAGAAGAGCAGAAATATTGATGCATATTGAAGTTTTGTAAATCATATTTGATGGATCAGTATAAATTCTAATACCATCTGGTAAGCAAGACAATGATGTGTAAAAGAGGAGAAAGCAAAGAGACTTAGATGTGAGTAAAGTTTGCACATTTCACTGGAAATGGTAACATGTTAATACTGTCATTATTATGTCACGTGGACATACTATGATACAGCAATCACTATGAAAGCCATAGAAAGAAGTGCAGTCAAAACACTGTAACTGAATGAAGATGTGATTCTAAAAGGCGTTGAAGGAGCTCAGAGGAAACAAAGAGAAACAGAGGAATGACAATCAGAGAAAATGAACAGATAACAATAAAATGGCAAAATTAAGCACTAACATAACAATAATTATGTTAAATGTCAGTAGTCTAAATACAATAGTCAAAAGACACAGATTATCAGTGAATTGAAAAAAAAGCCCCAACAGTATTTTGCTTACAAGAAAATCTCTTGAAATTCAGTTCCATAGGTAGATTGAAAGAAAAGATGTATAAAAGGTATAGTATGCAAAGATGAATTTAAAAATAGAAATGGCTATATTAGAATAAAACAGACTTCAGAGCAAAGAAATTACTATGAACAAAAAGGGAAATTACATAATAATTTAAGGATCAATCTATGAGGAAGACAAAAATATTTGAAATGTGTGACACTAAACAAGCATCTCAAAGTACAAGAAGCAAAAATTGATAGAGCATAAAAGAGAAATAGATATATCTCCAATTATATTTGGGGACTTCAGTGTCCCCTCTCAGCAAATGACAGAGGAAAGGTCAGAAAATCTGAACCATACAATCAACCAAGACCTAATGGCCATTTATAGAACATTCTACCCAAGAGCAGCAGGATACACATTTTCTTCAAATGTCTATGAAACACCATCAAGATAGACAATATTTGAGGCCATAACGTAAACTTTAACAACTAAAATAAGTGAAATCATATAAAGTGTGTTCTCTAACCATAATAGAATGAAACTACAAATCAATTTCAGAAAGACAACAGAAAAATTTCAGGAGACATAGAAGTTAAACATTAGACTTCTAATACTCCATAGGTCAAGGAAGAAACATCAATGAAAAATTTAAAAATTATATACAACTAAGTGAAGATGAGAATACAACATATTCACATTTGTAAGGTGCAGCTAAAATAGTTGCTGAGAGGCAAACTTATAGCATGAGATGCTGATATGAGAAACAAGGAAGGAACTCAAAACAAAAATCTAAGCTCCTTCCTGAAGAAACCAGAAAAGAATGGAGCTTCCTAAGAACTGGGATTACAAGCATGTGCCACTGTGCCCTCCTAAGCATGCTTTTTAAAAGAAAATTAATAAGACGGCCAAAACTCTAGCAATAGTGACAAGAATAAAAAGAGAGAACACAAATCACCAAAATCAAGAATAAGATGGGTGATGTCACACAGATCCTGCAGCTGTGAGAAGGGAAATAAAGGAATACTATGAACAACTGTATCCACAAAAAGTTACCAACTTACAAATCATGGAGCAATTCCTCAAAAGCAAGCAAACACCAAACTTAAAGTGAAATGGATAGGCTGCCTAGGTATATGTCCTTAATGTCATAACATTCAATTTTCAGGTCTACATATTTCCATTTGGAAAATTTTACCAAATATTTAATAAAGTATAACATTGAGTTTACTTAATCTCTTCAAGAAAAAAGAAAAAGAGGGAACATTTGCCAACTGATTTGATGGAGCCAGTTCAAGATGATTAGTCATCAGGAAATGCATAAGATACCAACAAAGACTAGAGTGGTGGCACATGGCTGTAATCCCAGTACTTGGGAAGCTGAGACAGGAGGATCACAGGTTCAAGGCCAGCCTCAGCAACTTAGTGAGGCCCTCAGCAACTTAGCGAGACTCTGTTTCAAAACAAAAAATAAAATAGGGCTAGGGGTGTAGCTCAGAGGTAGAATGCCCCTGGGTTAAATCCCTAGTAACATACACACACACACACACACACAGAGACGGACAAAAAAGGAGATACCAATGAGATATCACTACACCTCTATTAGAATGGCTAAATTAAGAAATAGTGAAAACACAAAATGCTGGTGGTGATGCAGAAAAACTGAATCACTCATTGCTAATGAAAATATAAACTGATATCACATTTCTGGAAAGTAGTTTGACAGTTTCTTTAAAAAAAAACTATACATGCAATTACTATATTACCCAGACATTCCACTCTTGGACATTTAGCTCAGAAAAATGAAAACTTATATTCACATAAAAGCCTATATACAAATGTTCGTAGCAGCTTTTTTTGTAATAGCTCCAGACTAAAATCAGCTCCTATGTTTTTCAGTGATTAAGCAAACTGGCATATCCGTACACTGAATACTACTAAGCAATAGAAGGAACTAGCTGTGTATATATTTGACAACTTGGTTGACTCTTCAGTTAATTACTCTGATTGAAATAGAAGCCATTCCTGAAATATTATATGATGTAATACTCCACTTACACAACCTTTAAAAAACGACAAAGTTTTAGAAATAAAGAACAGTTAATGATTGTCTGAGTTTATGGGACTGGAGGAGGGAATTATAAAAGGGTAACATGTAGGATCCTGTCATGTTGGATCTGTTCAGTATCTTCACTGGTATGACAGACACATATCAACCTATGCCACGTAAAATCGTATGGAATAACACACATACACATACAGGACTGAATCTGCATGTGAACCTGTAATTATCTCAATTAAAATATTTCCCCCCGATCTTCATAACTGTGGAGCTGGTTTCCCTCCCACCCATGCCCACTACAAATCCATCCTGGCACCAATTTCTGCTCAGCTTTGAAGTATCCTCAGACTTTCTCAGTAAGAGTGTTTGCAGCAACTGTCTATTGATCAGAATTAGCAATGAATTCAAGTCTATTGGCACATCATCATCTATAAAATATTCTTCCAGAAATATTTCACCTGAATGTAACCAAGCCGGAGGGTCTCACTCCAGTTTAAGAGGAACAAATCAAACAGCATTGAGTAAAAACAACGGGCCAATCCAAAATTCAGGACACGCTGCAGGACACGTGACATGAACACTAGTAAGAAAAAGTCATGAAATGTGGAACTTTTTTTCCAACTTTTTATAGCTTTACCACACATCTGCATACATGTGCACACAGGACAGATAAAGAAACTGCAAAATGTTGACAATCGTTGAGTCAAGTGGAGAGTGTATCATTGCAGTGTTCTTCCAATTTTTCTGTTTGCTCAGACCTTTTCTTAATAATAAGTTGGCAGAAACAAACCCTGCTGACTGGCTGGGGATTCGATGATCTTTTAGGTCCTTTCCCACTGTGGTATTCAGAACCTGAAGTTCAAATCTCTGCTCTGATATTTATTAGCTGTGTCCTATGGGCCTTAGCTTTTCTCATGTATAAAGATGAAGGCTTTGGAAGAGTTCTAATATTCTGTGCATCTTAAGGTCACCAGAGAAACTGATTTGAAATCTCTCAGTAACCCATTCACATTATGAACAACCCTCCATGCCAGCACATTTTTATTCCAATCTGGACCTTTCAAACACCAATTTAAGAATTTCCCCTTTCTTCTGAACTCAGTAAAGAGAGAAGGAAAAAGAGAAAATTTTCTTTAAATATTTGAAAGATGTTCTTTATTTGCTTCTTACCTACGTCCTCTCCTAGGTCATTCAGGTCCACCAAGTCAAATCAGAATGCAATTAGGTATCACTACTTACCTCACTAACATGAACAGGGAGGGAGAAAGGCGGAAAGGGGTGGGATACAGAGGGAAATACACCAAGCGATGTGTGCATGTGTTTCTATATCACTTTGAATCTCACTATGGTGTATAATTACAAGGCACTAATAAAGTATAACAATATACAATTATATTGTGGACTATTTGCATCACACACACTATGTGCTAGCATGTTATTTTACATTATTGACATATAGCCAAGTTTGACTTTCTTCTGTATCTTTTCCAAGGTCTGTCAGCCCAAAGCTTAATTTGCTCCTGTTGCTCTGAGCTGCCCAACCAGCATGTCTTATCCAAGGAAAAGTCCTATATGTGTGTATAATTCTAGGCATTATACATTTATGCCCTTCCAAAGCATAAAGGTAAACATGATTGTGAAGATTTGGGCCAAGAGATGTGCTCACCATAAGTACAAAGCCCAGGGATCAGAAGGTTGAGCACCATCTCTTCTATTGTGGTCTGTCTCAGTGTATCCAGGAGAGAGACTGCCCACATAGAGTATTGAAATACTTTACTCACATATATGTGAATAGAGTTATATTCGCTCATATCTTATGTTCTGCCGGGTACTCATAGGCATTTGAGTTGTCAGTCACAAGGTCCTGTGTGTGGGGTGGACTCTCCTTTGCTTTTCTAGGTTATTGAGCAGCTGCTATGAGCATGCCCTGCACTGAACCCTGGGAGTGACACACATCCAAGCGAGCAAGTCATCAAAAAGCTATGCGACTAGGGCGTTGGATACGTAAGGCACATAGATTTTGTATTTTAGTTATGTAAGTATAGTCATTACTTGATATTCATGCTCAGGTCCTTTATTTGTATATAACCTATGCGCATCTTTTTGACTACTTTAAATCATGTCTAGTTTACTTATACCACCTAACACAGTGTAAATGCTATGTAAATAGTTGTTCTCCTGATTGTTTAGAGAATAATGACAAGAAAAAGTCTGTTTAGTATAGATGCAATTTTTTTTCTCTTTAAAAAAAATAGTTTCAATCTGTGGTTGAATACAAGGATGTGAAACTGAATACAGAGACTCAACTGTATATTCAGTTATCTAAGTACACTTCCACGCCAACTTGAAAATTTGTATTTTTATAATTTTGAAAATTTAAACCCTTCTTATTTATATTCTTTCTATAGGCATATCTCATCTACAGATTTTCATTTCCTGAAATTATCTTGTTGATACAAAAAATAGTTCTTAAGTTTTGCTTTGAGAAATGTCTTCATTTGCTGATTATAGTTTATTATGACTGTTATGTAAAAGTCTAACCCTCATCATTTAAAGGACTAAGTTCCCAGCCATACTAACACAAAGAAGATACCAGCTTCTTGTAACATGATTATGTCTGCCACGTATGGTCCAGTTTACGACCTTGTCAAGTTAGCTTCTGCTTAAGAATTGGAAGAAGGAGAAACTGTTCATTTCTATAATGTAAATAAAAAGGTACATCTCTGTTTAAAACGCAATGCCAGAGAAGACTGTTAAAAGTCTATTTAGATGTAAGAACTCTGGACTCAGAGTAAATATCACTTTATTTTGCTAATGGTAAACTTGAGTCATGAAGAAATTATATGATTTATTCAAGTATATACAATTAGCTGATGGCACAGCCTGGTTTCCTTGTTCTTAGCACTGTGTTCTGTCTAGACTAGTGGTAACAAACTGGTGGCCTGTGTCCCCAGCCTGCTTCATTCACTCACGTGTTATATAGGCATTTGAGTTGTCAGCCACAAAGTCCTGTATCTGGGGTGTCTCCTCTTTTGCTTGCCTGAACCCTACGGTGACACACATCCAAGCCTTCAGGCCAGCCTGTCACTCTGCAGAGCCATTGTGGGCAGGCCTGCAGGGAGTTGAGAAGGCACGGACTTTTGTAGAGGGGACAGGATGCTGTGCATTGAGATCTGCAGGAAAGGACCAGCAAGACACCTTTTAGCCAAGTCCTCAGTTAGAAGGGGCAGCTTTCCCCCTGCTTCAACAGGCCTTGCTGGTCTTCTCGAGGAGTAGTGCTTGCCATAGGATGATGGGGAGAAGACGCTTTCTAATCACCTTGGAAAGATAAATCTGAGTTGTATTTGGGACTTACGTGATTTCTCATTCTCACCCTGAAAATTCTCTGACTTTGGAAAGCATCCCACAACCAGAAATAAAAATCTTGAAAGATTTGGTTGAGCAAACATTTTGTGAGCATGCATTTAAAGCAGAAACACCAATCAATATATTGCAAAATATTAAAGATTCTAATTTCTTTGCAGTTTCCATTGCAGAGAGAGGGAAGGCCAGGGCCTCCAAAGAGGTAGAGGTTGGGAGGAACCAAAAGCAGAAGAAACCTGGACTGAGAGACAAACTTAGATGATGCCAACAAAGCCGGGCGTGGTGGCACACCTTGTAATCCCAGTACTTTGGGAGGCGGAGACCGGAGGATCCGGGTTCGCGGCCAGCCTCAGCTCTGTCTCTCTCTCTCCCTGTTTCTCTCTCTGTCTCTCTACTTAGTGAGGCCCTCCACAACTTCGTGAGACCCGGTTTCAAAATAAAGTATAAAAAAATAGGGCCGGGGGCGTAGCGCGGAGGTAGAACGCCCCTGCGTTCAATCCCTGGTACCGCAAAAAAAAAAAAAAAAAAAAGATGATGCCAACAATTTTGCCTTGTTGGACCCTGTTTACTCCTAGACTCTTGAGGGGAAGGGAGCTCCAAGACCGGCACTCCTCCATATGGCTGCAAACTGATTTGAGGTGTTAAGACATTATTACAGGGAGTAGGGAGTCTTTATAATCTGTTCATGATCCCTTGAGAACAGACTGTGTTCTCTGTAGTTCTAACCTCTGTCATCACTTTGCTGTGGTATAATCTCTGCTGTGTAGCTATGCACCAGTGACCTCACTGAACCACAATCTCTGCATTTATGCATGCTAATGCCTAGTCTACAGGGTGTTTGGGAGGGTAAATGAGATGGCATATATAAAATACATACGTGGTACCTGGCGTATATTAGGTGATCATCAGATGTCATCTCTATTCCTTTCCTCTAAGGCAAACCCAAATGAAATTCACTGGACCAAAAACTATACCTTCTGACCAATATCTTTTGATACCTAATCAAGTTCCTCTTAGTAATTTTCCATCCACTCCCTCATCCTGCCATTGGCTATAAATCCTTGTTGCATTCAGAATTGAGTTCATTCTCAACTCTGTGTTCTTCCGAGGTGGCTCTGTCCAAGTTACTGGTGCTTTATAAATTGAGAAGAAATGCTCCTGTTATTAAGATTTGAGGGAGGGATTTAAATGAGCAATGTGTGCATGTATGGTGCTACTACCCTGATGTGTATCAAAATGTATAATTACAATGCACCAATAAATGAATATATAAAAAACTTAACTTGGAAGAAAAAGAAAAGGTGTAACATCCTCTTCTCAATGGCTTTGCATGAGGCCAAATGAGGAATCTGTGAGTCGTCTTTTCATGGTGTTAGAAACAGATTTTAGGGAAGTCACAAGTAAAAACTCATGAAATCAAAAGTAACTTGGCAAGGCAATTTACTTCTGTGCAAAAAGGTGCAAGCACACTGGGCAGGCGGTCCACTCAGCCTTTTGTTCCCCAACATGAAGGCCACTACACCATTGCCCATTGGCTGGAGTACGGCTTTTACAATCTAATCCAGTTGGCTAGTTTTCACTGGGCAGATTTTTATAAAAGGAGAAACGCAAAACCAGTACAGCAGGGAGTGGAACACATAGGCATCTGTACAAAGTTACAAAATGGATACCTAAGCTACAGTTACAAAATGGAAGCCTGTTGGCTTCTATGTGATCTTTTAAGTTCAGTAGGAGGTATTGCTTTCCTTTCTTACAATGGTGTCTGGTGTGGAATGACAAGCAAAAAGCTTTTCCACTGACTCAAAGAATCTGTGACTTCTTGCTTAAATAATGAACAACAAATGGTGCAGTTGATTTTCTCTAAGAGATTTCTTCAGGCTTTCAACAATGTTGAATGTGGCAGTGAAGGATGCACAGATTCATAGAAATGAATGTGTCCACTGAGGAAGGAGTACTAACCGAAAGGTTCTGCCCTGCTTGATAGTATCCTAGCCCTTAATGTCATCCATATAATTCCAAGATGCCAGATTGTCTCCATTGTCAATTAAATACCCAGAAGCCTGTTCTCCAAGCCTCCTAGAGATTTACCCTTCTCTGTCCTTGTGGACACAGGTGGCTGTCTTGGCCACAGAGAAAGCTCATTAGCACAAATGGATGCAGTAAGTCTCCCCCAGAGCCAGTCCTTGGAAGCACCTGGGAGAGTGCTCCAGGGTGAGATTACAGAAGGAACAGCACAGTGTCCCTTGCAGTCGCCCTGTCGCTTGATCTTATCTATCAGGCTTTTTCTGCTTTCTGACCAACTTTTCCATGTAGAGACATTTATCTAGACAACTCATGTCAAGGATTCATCCAGTTTATACTTATTTATTATACTATAAAAAATTATTAACCTGACAAGCTAACTATGGCAAGGAAGACTTTATTCAAGACTATTGCTGTAGGGGCCAAGGCTATTGTAATGGGGGAGAAAGATTGCACTCAACTCTGAATGTGACAAGGACACGTGGAGATTTACAGCCAACAGCAGAGTGAGGGAGTTGATGGAAAATTACTAAGAGGAACTTTGTTAGGTGTCAAGGGTAGAGTGAGTAAGGGAGAAGAGGAATTTGATTAGACATCAAGGGTGGGAGATTCTCAATAAACTGGCTTAGACTGGGCTTTGCAGTCTGAGGACATGGCCAAAAGTGGCTCAGAGTTTGGTCAAGGCAGGATTCCTTGTCAATTCTTTGTGACTTCCTCTGGTAGGAAGGCTGCCCCCAAGAATGTGACATTGGACAAGACTTAAAAGATGGCAGTCATCTGGTGAAGAGACGGAGAAGAATGTTCAAACATGGGCAGGAAGAGAGAAGAAATTTTCTTGTCCCATGCAATGTTTATCCTCCCTTTGGGTCAGTATTTCTTCCTTTGATTGTTCTGCAAGTCTCAGAGGCAGGACAGGCATACTGGACGTAGGAATCAAGAACCTTGTTCCTACTGTGCAACGAATGGCTCATGTGGTTTCATTAAGCTTCTCTTGAAATGCATTTCATCATATAAGATGAGGAGGTGGCTAGAATTTGGAATGGGATCTTATTTTGGGGGCTATACTGTATCTTGCAGGGTATTATTAATTATTGGCCTTCACCCAAATAAGTTCCAGTTTTCACACTCCAAAGATCATGACCCCATCCTCCATTCACATATTATCGATGTACTCTAAATGGTGGGGGGGGGGAGGTGATTCTATCTCCAGTTGAGAATCACTATAATCACAGAGACTCCTTATAACTCTCCATTACCTGATTCTGTTTGGATTGCAAATCCATTCTGGGAGAATCAGCCTCAATCCTAATCCACAATCCCTCCAAGTTTCCCCAGTGCTGCTTTCTACAGTTAGCGGTTACTTACAGTATTTATATGTTGCCTCAAGATTCAGAGAATCATGTAGCGGGGTACATACACTGCATGATTTCTGAATGTGGGTGAAAGAGATACTAAGGTCCAGTTCTTTTACTTGGGAATGTTCCGTGTGAGCCAGAGTTAGGAAAATCATCCTTGTACCTTGGCTAACACAAAAGAGATAAGCAATGGCCCTTCAATTTCAGGAGGCAAGGATTAAAACGGGGGGGGGGGGATTTTGAGATAGAATTTTCTAAATACTGAACATCTGAGTTTTTTCCTCTTTTCCTCTTTGGGAATTAAATTGTTGAGCTTCCTAAGTAGTCCCTTTCCTTGAGTGTTTTCCAACTGACAGCAATCTGTTTGATTTTGTTAAAATAAATGTAGACACTAAGATCCTCCTTGGGCAAAATCCCAAGTCCTAAAATGTTGCATTTTCTTTTTTTATGAGTATTTAAAATATGTATGCATTTATTTACATATGCAATGCATTCCCCAAAATCTGTTTTGCTATTCAGACTGTGGGATATTTTGGACCTTCTTTGAAGATAAATGTATGCTAGTGTTTTACAGTATCTCCTGCAGTGTAGTTACTATTAAGTGGCAGCAATAAATAATAACCACTGGCTCTAATTGCTCAGAGAATTGCCAAAAGATAATCTGTAATGTAATTAACTGAAAGAAATCAATGTTGTCTTTAACCACTTCCATAAAATAATTCCCCAGGAGGTATCAGAGATTCCATGGGTGAAGCTACCTGGTGGGGCAAAATTAATTAACCCTCTAAGCCCACTGGGGTAGGGAAAATCTACCAGTCATTTGAATTGTTTGTTTGGAGGGATTTTTTGTTGTTGTTGCTAAATAAACTATGTTGAGTTTATATCTATTATTTTATTATATTAAATGTTATCTTTTGTTTGCTTCTGATTCTTACAATTTGGTAGGGGGGAAATAAGAAGACTGTGTTCTAACTGGGGGCAATATCATGGGTCCACAGGAGCTCCCAGCCCACAGGTTGATGAAGAGAGTACAAAGAGAAACATTGCCACTCAGTTCTCCATGACCTGCCTTATTAGGCTAGACTGAGGTGCAGTAAGTGCCTATGGGCCCTCTTCCAGGAGAAACTTAGGAACTCCCACATCTCTACCATGAGGTAGACCAGTAGAATATCTGTGCCTACACCTGCCAAGTATCACTTACAGCCCCGACTTTGTAGGTCCCAGCTGTCTTCGAAAACCTCCAAAGGGGACTTTTCTGTGAAAGTTAAACATAGTTTCAGTTCTGGAAGAAGTATAGGTGGGGTTTGCAGGAGGTTTTTTCCTTCTGGGCCATGGGAGTATATTTATTTTGGTTTCAGAAGGATGCCCAAGCTGCTTGCCACCACTGTTCTTTGTGAACCATCACTAAACATTATGGGAGTTGATCAAAACCAAGAATTCTTTCCATCAGGCTTGCCCTCCTGATGCCTAAACTGAAAAACTATAGCAACGGTCAGGGTCTTCCTGAGCCTGAGTGCTATAGAGGTCACAGCGGCCTTATATCCTTCTATCTTTAAGAATCCAATAACTTTGAGGTGTCTTGGGCAAGAAGTAGTAGGTGAAGGGTGACAGCCAGGTAGAAGATTGCCAGTCTGCAATCCAACCAATTGCCTTTCCATCAAGGTAGAGCATCAAGCTATTCTAATGATACAAATGTCCTAATGGTTTCCTGTGGATCTCTCCTTTAATCTTTCATGAATTTGATTTCTTGCTGCTATTTCAGTGGCTTATGATTAAGAAGACTAGAGTTTTCAAAAGGGAAAAGGATAAACTAACTTTGAAAACTTCAATCAAATTGCACTAAGTTCAGTCTCTATTAAATCTTCTGATGTGAATTACCCAAATTTCTGAGGGTTTGGATTTCTAGTTATAGGCAATTAATTTTAGAGTCTCGGGACTTCTCTTGGTTTTGAGATCTGGTTATCCTGTCAGAATATATTGATCTCTTTTTTGAGTTTGGGGGTTGGGAGTTTTCAGTGACAGTAGGCAATTTCCTGAACTCACCGAAATTATGAGATGTTGTATACTTCCAACTCAAATTATGTGTCTTCATGAAATAAAATACCTCTGCCGTTGTTTTGCTGGTGCACTATTTAGTTCAAATTGTCTTGAACACTATTTTCTGAGTTGGTGATTTGGGAAAGGTACTTTTTGATTGCAAGAGTAATTGTAGAATATCACCCAGAGGGAACAAGCTCTAGGGTACAAAATCATTCAAAGCAACGTGGTACCACAGAAAGGGTGCTTTTCTAAAATGCCTTCTTATCTTATTGTCCAGGTTTTATCTTGAAAGTGATTTTATGATGGTAAGAGTCAGACAGGCACAAGAGAAAGAATATTCCATTTCATACCTTACCAGGAACCCAGTGCAAGATGTGTAGGTGTCAATTAAATGCTATCGATGCTCACATCAGGGGGAGGATCTTGCTGTTTGTGACCCCAGTCCACTGATAGGATTCTAGCTCTGTGCATAGTGCTCAATAAATCTTTGTGGAATGTTTAATGACTAAATGCATAGACCTAAAGGTGTTATTTTGTGGTTCTAGGAGATGCAGGTTTTACAGGGTGCATGTGTGTTCTCCATCATAAATTGTGAAATCTCTCTAAATCACTGGACAGGAAGGATGAGCAGTCTGGCAGCCTGCCACCAGTTTTTGGATAATAGATTTAGAAAAGCCCTGGTTTGAAAAGCATTAGTTGGAGATAGAATGGCCAAAATGGAAGTACTAAAATCAATGCTTATTTAGCTCTATTAAGTGCTTATTTGCATTCTTGAGACTTTTCCTAGTTTGTACTTTTCTGATGCTTCTCAGCCAAGGGAGTTACCAGAATAGACAAGCATGTAATTAATTTTTCATAGTTGTTTAGTAATAGATGGAATGCTCTTAGCTTACTTCCACTGGAGTGTTTTTTTAATTCTTCTTTTGCTGCTCCCTAAAGACACTGGCCCAATCCTCATCCAGATTGCTGAATGAAATAAACCCCTTCCTCACTTACATTTCAGGTTGTCATAAATAAAATAGGGCTGGGGGTATAGCCCAGAGGTATAAAGCCCTTGGGTTCAATCCCCAGTAACCCTCCCAAATCTATTAGAGACTATTTTTCTTGATGGTAGTACCCATAATTTTAGTCAATTCCTGACAAATTTAGCCACTTCAAATGTTTTTTTTTTTTTTGTACTAGGGATTGAATCCAGGGGCACTCTACCTCCAAGCCACACCCCCAGCCCTTTTTATTTATTTTATTTTATTTTTTAAATATTCATTTATTGGTGCATTGTAATTATATATTTTGATACATATCAAGGTAGGAGCATCATACATGCACACATTGCTCATTTAGCCCTCCCTCCAATCCCACCCTATTCCCTCCCCCTTCCCTCCCTTTCGTGCTCCGCATAGTGATTGAGTCTTATAAGTTTGTGTATATACATCATGTGCTATAGTGTGTTTCCCTCCACCCCCTCCCAACTCCCTCAGTTAGGTCACCTTCTTTGTTCATCTAAAGTTTCCTTCTTCTTTGTAGGGAGTCCCTTCTAAGTCCCATTCTATCTAGCTTCCACAGATTAGGGGGGATAAAATGGTGTTTGGGGACTAGTTCTTTCCCAATGGGCTAAGGATCTTATGGTATACCAGCCTTCCTGTCTGTAAACATACATGTAGCATTTATTACTAACTGTTTTAGATTGTCATTTTCTTGCTGGCTATCTTCATGCTCACACTAATCTGTATAAATGCAGGCACAGCCTTTTTTTTTAAAGAAAAATAAAATATGAAAGTGTAGTGTCTCCTCCTGGATCCATGGTGCTCAGTAGCACACTGTTCTCTATTAATCTGATCATAATGGAACAAATGCTTCAGGACACACCTTAGACACAAGTAATGAGCGTGGAAGACATTGAAGGGTAAAGAAATTTACCCATTAGTGAGCTCAGAGTGGATTTGGTCTATTTTTAGCGTTTTAGAAGTTCTGGGCAGGTGGGTTAACATGGCTGCCTTCCTTCACTACAAATCATATGTTGAACATCTACTATGTGAGAATACTGGTGAGCACTACGGATTCCCAGCTCTGATGGATGTCATAGTCTAGCCTAGAGAGGAAAATATTCCTATGGTATGAATAGGACAGGAAATACTCTTTCCTGCAGACATGGCATTTGCTTATGGTGGTATTTCATCATAGTTGAGTGGTAGGAATGCAGATCCCCCATCAAACCATGTCCTGTAGGCAGCCCCAACATCAGCATTAATGTTGCATGCTGATGTGCTGGGTGCCGATCCTTCCTATGTAATTACTAGACATGACCACAACCCCTCTGACTCACCTCCTACCTGGCAGAGTTCCTCTTGTCCTTCATAGAACCAGTACCTTCCCTCTTCACACCCATCTCTAACCAGTAACTAAATTCTGGGTACCATGCTTATGTTCTCACATCTCTAACATTTCCTCTCTGCACTCAACCTGTGTATGATAGTCAACTCCTCCTAGTTGGGCTTGACTACAGACCCCTGTCTCCAATCCACCAGTCTTTCTTGCCAATCCAAATCTCCCAGAAGCCCGGTTGTCATCGCTTTCCTCCTCTGCCTAGACAGTCAGCAGGCAGAATGAAGATGGGTCATTTCACATTCCTGACCTTATTTTTACATTTCTTTTCAATGGCCCCATGGTACAGGATTGCTCTAATATGTATAGTGCCTACACTCTTGGTCACACTGTTGTGTAAGTGTCTCCTTCTGGTCTTTTTCTCCAGTATCCAAACTTCCCCATTCTTCCTGGATCAAGAGAAGACTTTTTGAAAACCTCCAACCTTAACTGATCCCTCCTTCTCGTAGCTTCCAAGCACTATGCAACCTATATTAATTCTTATCTGATATTTACATGTAATAATTAAAATGATAGCATCTTCTATGGATTAATCTGAGCCAGTTGCTCTGCTAAGGCTTTATGTACATTATCTCATTTATCATTACCAGCAAATTATGTGTTATGATCCTCCTACAGATGAGGAAATTAAGTCACAGAGAGATAAAGCAACTTGCTAGGCTCACATAGAACAACCAGGCTTTGGGTCAGAACCTGCCTATCCAAACCCTATGGTTTAATGGCCACATTACCTTGCCTCCTATATCCATATATTTTTTTAATATCTCCTACTGGTTTCTATCTACTAGTAGAAAAATGAAAAAATCCTTTTATCTTATGTGTCCTACACAAAGTCAGTCTTTTTTAAATCTTTGAATAAATGCCATCTGACTCCCTATCCAACTCCAAGTACTTCCAACTGTTTAAAAGAAGACATTAAATAGTAAGAAATTGCATTAACTATTGAAATGAGCAGATACATGCATTTAATGTTAACTTAATTCTCTTTAATTTTGGGGAATATTTATAAACACTAGAACCAAATGTGGTAAAATACTGGTTTTACTGTTCAAACAATTTCTTTACTTAAACCAAAGTATTATCTAGGGAAATTAACTATGAATGATGAGTTATTGTATATGTGCGCGCGCACACACACACACACACACACACACACACACAAATTTATTCTCTTGTTCTTCAAAGAAAAAAAAACAAAGAAGAAAGTAGCAGCATGATTTGAAAGTTTTAGTTTCAGGGCTCATTCTGATGGTGGATGTGAACATCTGTATTCCTCTGTCTACATAAATAGGCCGGCCAGGATCGGTCTGCGGAAACACAGCCTCTTCTCTCCATGTTTTTCTTGAACAAGAGAACATGATCTTCACCATTTTCCTCCTGATTCTTTGTATTATTTCAAAATCAAGGCTTTGTTCTTAGACAGGGATGCTACCTTTCCTGTTCTGTTCTTTGTGAGCAATGTTTGAGATGTGGCAAAGGGTTTTTGCCATACTGGACAGACAACTCTAATTGTTTTCCTAAAGTATGAACCATGTTAGTAAAGCTTCTGTGACCTGAACTGAACCAAAAATTCAAAAAGCAGCTGAACTGCGGTAGCTTACCCCATACCTGAAACTCCACATTCAGGAACTCGGCCTTGTATGTTATCAGATATTAAACAGTGTTCAATACTTTATTTTGCCTATCTGATATTGAAGCTTTGAAGGCCAGATATTCTCACATTATAATTACTAATGAAAATAGGGAATTCATTATTCTGGTATTACAAGGAATTATATTCTTATGCTAACATAAATCCAAAAGTTTTATGTACTTACCAGGATAGGATGAAATTAAAAGAGATGAAAATTTACTTGCAGGATTTTCTCATTTTTTAACTTTCTCTCTCTCTTTCTCTCTCTCTCTTCCTTGTTGCTTCTCTCATTTTTCCCTTCCTTTCTTTCTCCCCTTGAGAATATGAGCCTCATCAAATTGTATGAGACATACTTAAATCCAAGATTCTGTTCTCTGGGTGATCATCTTTGCTGAGAAAAGTTTGTTTAATTTGAATTCATAGCTAAGATTCATGGTAGTAAATTTAAGATTAACTTCTTGCTAATATTGATTCTTCTATAGAAAAGCCAATCTCTTGCTAATATTGATCCTTCTATAGCAAAGTCAAACATTTTTTATTAGCATCTTCCTTAAACCTAATACTTTCAGAACACAAACTTGTTTTTTGCATTTTTCCTGTGGAGAATAAGGATTAATTTGCCTAGGAGCACAATGACACATAAAACAGTGTCACCGTCCAGCTAAAATCCCAATCACATAGGAATTATTAGAACCCATTTAAGAAAATGCATCCTCTGAGTTCCCATCCCAGCACATTTTTCAAAGACCCTCAAGCCTAGAAGAGGAAAATAATGTGTTCAATTGAACGCAACCCAGCTGAATTTCACACACTTCCTTTTTATCTGCTATTATCACCACCATGAAAGTCGTGTGACCAAGAGGAGCATCACTACAACTCATGCAAGTGCAAACACCTCCTGGGGATATGCTTCCCAATTCACAAAGCTCCTTTACACATCTCTTTTTGCATAGTGCTCTCAATGACCTCCACATGGAGGAACAGGAAGTTGCCCTTTGCTGAACTTCACTCTTCTGTGAGTGGTTACATGCAAGGTGGCGATGAGTGGCAGAGGCAGGAGGTCAAACCCAGTTACCTCCCTGGAGTACAGGCCCTTTGCCTTTGTAGCAAAAGAGGGTTCTTCCCCTGTCCAGAGGCCAAATGCATCGAGATCTAGAGCCATCAAGGTCAGGTGAGGGCAAGGCCCACTCTGTAACTGTGAGAACCATGCCACCCTTATCTTAGTGATTACTTCTGGAAGAAGTTTCAAAGGAGATGGAGAGATAAAGAATCAGGTGTAAATGCATTGTTTCTGCACCCGTGACTAAGACATAGATACTTGGAGGCAAACTATGTTCAAAACCACTTTGTGGTTTATGATGGACCTTAAAAAGTTTCCAAGGTGGGGGGAGGGAGGTGAGAAAATACAAACATTTAATCATATTGTTTGGTCAAGAGGTTACAAGAAGCCGGGCGTGGTGGCACACGCTTGTAATCCCCGTACTTTGGGAGGCGGAGACCGGAGGATCCGGTTCACGGCCAGCCTCAGCTCTCTCTCTATCTCTCTCTCCCTGTCTCTCTCTCTCTCTCTCTACTTAGTGAGACCCTCCGCAACTTCGTGAGACCTGGTTTCAAAATGAAGTATAAAAAATAGGGCCGGGGTTGTAGTTCAGAGGTAGAATGCCTCTGGTTTCAATCCCCGGTTCCGAAAAAAAAAAAAAAAAGAGGTTACAAGAAAGAACTGGCAAAAGAGCTTTAACTACTAATTTCTTTGTGTGTGTGTGTGGTACCAGGGATTGAACCCAGGGGCATTCTATCTCCGGGCTACACCCCCAGCCCTATTTTTTATTCTTTATTTTGAAACAGGGTCTCACTAAGTTGTGGAGGGCCTCACTAAGTAACTGAGGCTGGCCGCGAACCCGGATCCTCCAGTCTCAGTCTCCCAAGTACTGGGATTACAAGCGTGCACCTTCACGCCCAACTTTTAACTACTAATATTGACAGACTTTTTGCTGCAGCAGAAATATTAGTGTAGGAAAATGCGCTGTGACTTCAGAATTCCTAGGGTGCTTCCCCTGCTCCTTCTGAGAACCAGTGTCAATTATAACCCCGTCAGACCTTTACATGGTCATCTGATCATGGGTGGCTTCTTTCTTCTTATGAGTCTGTCCTTGAGATTTAAATACCAGAATCTCCACTAAAAATTCAAAGCACAAATAAGTCACTTCTTGAAACTTAAATATCTCCTCATTGCTAAGACCTTACTATTTTCCACTATTTTGTATCTCATTTGCATGAGATTTTAAAGCTTCAGGTAGTTATGTTGGGTGCTCTATTCATAAAAACAACAATAGAACCTAAAAATGAATCACTATTCATAATTTCTAATTACTCACAGTATAATGAACCTGTTGATTAACCATTACTAAGTCCTAATTAATATAAAATTCTTTTGTGGGGAAAATTTAAGTTTTCCATTTTTTGTTAATATAATTCTTTACATTTTATTGGCAATTTGCAGCTCACATAGTGTTTTCACATACATCATCATATTTGAGCTTAAAACAAAATTCATGTCCTCTATAACTGATTATATCAATACTATGCAAATTATAGGATGGATCAAATAGATGTTAATATCCGTTTGTCATCTCTTAGTTCTTTTTGATACATGTGCTAAAATATTCTGATAGAATTATGATTGCAAGCAATAAAGAAAATTTTTTCTTTGCATTATGAGAATTAAACAATATATAAGTCTAAATGAGGTGATAAAATGAAGGAATTCTGGAAATGTCTTTTGTTCTCACTTCTGCAATTTCATGAAGTAGCTGAATTGCTTATGACCATTTTGGTTTGCCTAGAAACCTGGTTAGAATATGGAGATTTATGATGGCAGATTACAAACTCTGATAGGCTTTTTTATTTAAAAATATTAACTACTTACAGAATTATTGTGAAGACATGTAAGAAAGTTACCCTATACCTTGTATCTAGTTTTCCCTGTTATTAACATCTTATATTAATATAGAGTATTTGTTACAATTAATGACCCATTATTAATACATCACTATTCACTAAAGTCCACACTTTATTTTTCTTTAGTTTTTACCTAATGCCTTTTTTTCTGTCTCAGGATCCCATCCAAGGGACCATCTAACAGACAGTCTTCATGTCTTCTTAGGTTGCTCTTGGCTGTGACAATTTCTCAGACTTCTCTTGTTTTTTTTGATAAACTTGACAATTTTGAAGAGTGTTGGCCAGGTATTTTGTAGAATGTCCCCCCCAAATGGAATGTGCCTAATGTTTTCCTCGCCATTAATCAGGGATTATACTTTTGTAGTAAAAAAAAAAAAAGTCCCCGGTAATTGCCACTTTCATCACCATAGCAAGGATAATGAATGTAATTTGTCACTGGTGATGTGGCCTTGGTCACCTGGCTCAGGCAGTGTTCATCGGGCTCCTCCCCTGCAGTTGCTCTTTTTCTCTTCCCCTTGCTGTACTCTTTGGAAGGAAGCCACTGTGCTCAGCTCTTATTTAAGGAGTGGCGAGTTACACTCCAGGTCCTTCCTTAAGGGTGGATTATCTACATAAACTATTTAGTCTAATAAATATTTTAAATTTTAAAAAACTAGGAGGATTCTACAAGCCAAGGGCATTGTAGATAGAAAAGAGGAGAAAAGGAAATTTATCTGAGGAATCCAAGAACTGAGGAAATCAAGGTAGTAATTGCAGCTAAGGTAAAGATAGGGTCAGACTTTTCAAAAGGGGTAAAACCTCAGGACTGGAGACAAATGCCATTCGACTTTTTCTTCCCACCTACTCCCTCTGTGAACATGAAGCATTTGGACATTTGGAAACTATAATGAGCCCATAATCTTCTGCTTCTGGGGTCATCTTATGAACATGATACTTCCTTCACTGCCAATGCCTACTCTGCATTTTGGCTTCCAGAATGCATAGAATCATTCTCAGGATTCCAGAAAGAACTCAATGTCTTTTTTTGGAAGTGGATACAAGAGGATATGTGATAAGAAGAGATGCTATCTCTTATTTGGATCCAGGAGTAAAATGAGGTACAGAGGAAGTGATTTGATAAAGATCTTCATAATTAATGTTTTATACGTTAGCAAGATTTGAAACATAGAAAGGCATAGAAGATGACTATTCAAATTGTATCCATCCCTCTTAACTCTTGTTGATAATCTCGAAACCTGCCCCCACACAACCAAATTAAGGTTCTTTGAAAGCAAAAATAGGACATATTAATTTATAACTTCAAGGATGAAACACAACACTGAGCTTATAACAGGTACTCAGAAAATTCTTATTGACATATTGTTTGAGCACAGATTTCTGATTTCTAATCTGGAGACACTGGACTTGGTTGGAATTTTAAACCAATTGGAATTCTCAGGAATTGGATCATCTGACACTGATTTCATAAGACGAGGCTTCAGATTTTAATAAAAACCTGAAGGGAATAGCAGATTTGGGCATCACTTGCCATCCAAGCTTATATCTTTCTACTCACCAGACGCTGAATTTAGAGGTCTTCTGAGATCTTAGATTTGTAGCTCAGATAATTCACAAGGTGAAATAGAATGAATGTGCCATCATTTCTTCATGTCTGGAAATTATTTTAAGCAAAAAATACCTGGTGATTGGGAATATGGGATACGGAGAAATACACAGGGCACAAGAGAACTGTCAACCTAGTTTGTATTCAGGTCTGCTTGTTGTCATAGTTACTGATGTACTCAAAGTGATTTCCCTCCTGAATCATACTCTGTAGACCTTCAATGAAAATAAGCTATTCTTCCTGCTTTGTTTTTTTTTTCTATCCATGAACGGAAGCTAAAAAATAGCATCAATTGCATGGATGTTTTTACACTCTAAGCAGGATTTTAGACATAGAAAAGATGTTTAATCTAAATAAGCACCTCTGATTGAGGTCTCACCTCATTTGTTGAGCAGTGATTCACTGAGCGCCTAGGTACTGGAGACACAGCTAGGGTCATGGCCCAGTTCCTGCCCTTGAGGGTACTAGAGCTCTGTGAGGGAGAGTGATGTGTAAGGGGTGTATTTCAACAAAATGCAATCAGTGCTGCATTGAAAGCAGAGCACAGAGAGCCTTGGGAATGCAGGAGAGTGGCACCATATCAAGTCTGGGGGTGTTGATGGGGTCATATTAAAGAGAGCCATCCATCCTGGGAGTTTCGAAGCATCTTTCCCGGGTTCAGCAAATGTATTTTATGTCGTTCTGGGTACAGGACCCCGTGTCACTCTGCAGACTAGGCTCATGGAGTAGTGGCGTGAGGATGCCGGCACAGTTGCATAGAATGTGCTATCTATACCTGCTTATGCTCACACACATCTTTCTTTCCTGCCCTGGCCACAGGAACTCCTTCATAGACATCCTCCGTGCCATCCTGCTGTCACTGGAAGTCCTTATTGAAGATCCAGAGCTTCAGATCAATGGCTTCATTTTAATTATAGACTGGAGTAATTTTTCCTTCAAACAAGCCTCCAAACTGACACCTTCCATCCTTAAACTGGCCATCGAAGGATTGCAGGTATGTTCAACCATGTCCAGTTCCAGACTGTATGTGACAATGTCCCTTTTTCCTAGTTTCTGCAACTAAAGTGATATCTGTGAGTACTCCATATTTTTATCTCAGCTTGAGTTTAGATGTTTCTTTTAAAATCAGCCTTCATTTTCACTAATAACTCTAAATTACTGTTACCACAGGCACAAATTACCTGCTGTAGCAATAATGAATTAAACTCGGAGATGTTTGGCTTAATCCATCAGAGAGTTAACAGAAATGAAAACTAGGAAACATCTGCCTTATGAGCTTGTCCCACATAGAGGTGGCATGGGAGCTTTCTGGTGTTTCCAGAAGCACTTTTGTGCCCCAGAAATACACCCCGCAGATCACCACCTCCCAGAATGTCATGTGCTGCAGTATTTGTGCTATAGTGGAACACTTCAGTGCAAACAAAGGAAACTGATGAAACTCAACCTCTTATTTGTATGACCAGTTGTCAAGACTTTGTGGAAGGATTTTTGTGCTGTGTGGAGATTAAGGTGGCCAGTCCCTAGGGATGCTTCTATTCTACTTTTTATGAGCCAGTGACTGAGTGGGACTATTTTAGTCAGTTTTCCTGTTGCAGTGACCAAAATACCTGGTAAGAATAACTTGGAGAAAGAAAGATTGGGGCTCACAGTTTTGAAGGCTTAGTCCATCGTCAGCAGGCTCCAAGGTACAAACTGCAGCAGCAGGACAGAGAAAAGCCACTCACAGTCATGATGACCAGAAGCAGAACCAACAAGAGGAGAGGACTAGGGCCACATATAGTCCCGAAGGCCACGCCCCAGTGGCCCACCTCCTCCACTCATCCCTACCTCGGAACCTGCTTTCAACACAAGAGCTTTTGGGGGCCATCCCAAATCGGAACCATAACAGAGACAATGCTGCTAAGCTGGAGTTGACACATTATCGTAGTACAAAATTAAGGACATAGTTTGGGGAGATTCAGAATCAGCATGGATACAACTCATATTCCTTCTTAATTGGGCAAGAAGATTGACTCAGTGACCAATGACTTCCCAACCCCGATAGGTGACAGTTATACGCAGCTATGTATATAGCAAAATATAGACATTGGATAATTCTCAGATTAAGCAACTATTCCTCGTGCTCTTCAAAGTGCCCGAGTTCAGTCATCCATTATATTCTCGTGCCACAAGTAATTGATGGGTTTGTTTCTTAAACTGTGGCCTATTCACAGATGGCCCTCAGCAAATATCTAACACTCAATGAGCCTCTGGTAAACATGTCTATTGGCTGGATCTTATTTTATTCAATTGGTTTCCCCAGAGGCAGAGAGGAAGTGCACGTTTCTGACATTTCAGAAGAGCAGCAGCAAGTACACATTGTCTCAGGAATGCAAAACTGTCCTGGGTGGCCACGTCATGCAGTGCACTAGGGGTGCATTTTTAGAGATGCTTTTGCACATATAGACTAAATGGAGAATCCTGATCATGAACTTGCGTGTTCTTGACTATCAGCTACTTTCTCTCAGCTCCAGCTCCCTTTCTGCAACCTCCTTTCATCTCAGCCTCTGAACATTCGATCTCTCACTCCTTATAGCTTTTATCAAAGGGAGTTTTAAAATAAGAGGCAAGGTTTATTTCATGCCTTATAATTATGCTGACCATATTTCTAGGAATTTCTGTACAAGCTTCATGTAATCCCAACTTTCAAAAAAGGATAATTCTAAGTAGCTGTGATTCAACTTCTATGCCATTATAAGATTTTTTTTCATAAACCAGGAAGAAAAAAAATGTCCTTTATCTGACCCTGTGTTCCAATTTTTCTTTCTGAAAATGTGGTATTACATAACATGTCCCTTGCCAACCTCACTAAGCTGATGTGGGTCTACTGGGTTATTGTACATGAATGTGTCTTTCAAGGTAAAACTGTATAAAAATGTAAGCTATTTTTAATGAGAAACACCAGGTGACATTTGGTGGAGCAAGGTAGGTCCCATCTAGACCTTCCCTTGTCAGGTACAGTGTCCAGGATGAATTCCACAATTTCCTTTAGCTCCAGTTAAGGAATCACTGCTACTGCGAGTAGAGAAGATATATGAGGCCAGAGTCAGAGAGGAGAAAAAGAAAATACTCTCCCATCATATCCCAGAGTAGGGCTAGACCTCCCTATGATCCCCTCCCCCCCTTTTAACTTTTTAGAAATGATGTTATTAGTATACTGCAATTATACATCATAGTGAGGTTTAATGTAAAAATATGATGTATTATACTAAGTGAGAACAACCAGTCTCGGAAAGTCAAGGGTTGTATGTTTTCTCACGTATGTGGAAGCTAGAAAGAAAATAGGAAACATAAGGGCTTTAAATAATGCAAAGAGAGACGTTTCAAGTAGTGGAACAGTTTGGGGGAAGGACCTAGGGAGGGGAAAGGAGAGGACTGAAGAAGGAAACAGCTCAAATAATACTATTCCCTCATTTTATAAGACAAGTCTCCTAGACTGTGGAAAGCATTAGGCTATTCTGGAGTCTGGCTGTCTGGATTGGGATGCAGCTCCTCTTTCTGGAAACTCTTCCTGCCTGGGCCCTGGAGTCCTTAGACTGATGCAGACCTTCCTGTCAGGGAGAGCCAGGGGTCCCAGGGCCGCTGGGCTGGGGGGCAGCTCCTCATCTAAGATATGGACACTTCCTTCCAATGCTTTTAGCCTTTTGTCTTGGTGAAGAAGTTATCAAGAAGTTATCAAGGCCACAGCAGACAATTCTACTCTTGCCCATGGTGGGTAGTCAGCTCTATCCCCTGGCTACTAGCAAATTCTCACACCAGGCTATCCTCCATCTGAATTCAGGACATTAATATGTCATGATGCCCCCTCCACTATCTCTCCCAGGGATCTTTCTTCATCTCAGGGGTCGTCTCCATCTCCAGGTGGCTACAAATCCTTCTGACCCCTTGAAAAGCCATAACTTTTACCAAGCAGAATTCAGTCCTTTGGGGTCGCCAGTTCTGTATAGGGAGAGTCATATACAGGTCTCCATTTGTTAGCTACAAAGGCACAAGAGAAATTCCACACCACCACGAGGGGACTATAGAAGAGAAAGAGAAAGCTATGCAAGGTCAACATCAGTGATAGAAGAGAGGTCATGCTCCTCCTTCCTTGCACTCTTAGAGAAGCATGGAGGGGCCATGGATTGTGGTAGCCATGTGGGAGATTGCAAGGCAGGGAGATCCACTGTGGAGAACTTGATTTCTCTGCCATTTAGAGTCAGTTTGAGAAACCAGTCTTGTCAAGAGGATGCTTGGCCATCTGCTTTGGGATTTTGCTGCATGTATGATTTGTCTAGGATTACCTGCTGTTCAATCCCTGGAGAATTTGGGACCCTGGAGTACAATTCTCCCCCTGGCCCATGTACAGAGGTAATACAATACCTCCTGCAGGGAGAAATGGGTGGGAGCCATCTCATATGACTCACCGTTCAGGCAGTGAAAATTTAAGGTCATTTTTTGGTTAGTCTTACACCTTGTTTCACAACCTGGTTCCAACTTTACTAAAACTGGTTCCTGGGTTTTAGTCCTATTATTTTGGTTCTTAGTTCTTCATAAAGACAGTTGTTCAAGGAGACCTTCAATTACTAATCATCATATATTGGGGTCTCCAGGAAGTAGACATTTTTTGGTATTGGAAATATAACCCAGGGCATTCTATCTCAGAGCTACACCCCTAGCTTTTTTTAAATTTTGAAACGGGGTCTCACTAAATTGCTGGGGGTCTCACTCAATTGTTGAGTCTGGCCTCACACCTGTGATCCTCCTGTCTCAGCTTCCCAAGTATTGGGATTACAGGTGTGCACCATCATGTCTGGCTTCCAGAAAGTAGACTCTTTCATGGAGAATAACATGCAGGAGATTTGTTAGACCGTACTCTTAGGGTCCACGTGTTCAGAAAGGAAGATACAGAAGCTTCCTTTGGGCAGCAGGAGAAATTAAGCTGGGATTCAATCATTTCCTATGAAGACCTCAGGCTTTCTGAAGCTGAATGACCCTTCCCAGTCATAGCCAGTTGGGGGTCAAGGGTCTGGGCCCTTATATTCCTTCGTTGTCCAGACACTGTGTGCTGGCTGCCCTGGGAAGGGAGTGTGAACTTGGGCAAAGTGGATTTCTTCAGCAAGAGGCCCCAGAAAGAGCTGTTATCTGAGGACTTTCTCCTGGTAGCCCTCCCAATGGCTGGGGTCATATGTCAGACCATCTACTGCAATAAAAAGCAAGATATTTGAGATATCCTGCTATGTAATATAGAGGAGCTTCCCTTGTTCTGGGTCTGGGTGTATAATTGTGTCTTTCTTGGTTACAGACAGTTCTAAATAACCCCAAGTGGAAGTGATACCAGGTAATACAGAGGTGATGGGCACTAGGCTGCCAACTCGGCAACAGTCTTCTATTTGAGTTAACTAGTTGTATTTCTGTGCTTCAACATATAATTATTGTGCCTCTGACAACAATCATCACCAAAACAGCATGTGATGTGCATAGAACCTTGGTCATGTGCTTCATAAGCTAAATAAGCAAGTTATTATAATAATCATATAGAAAGCCATTCTGTAAAAGATCATCAGTTTTTTACACCAACATTTGCCCTGTACAAGCTAGTCATAAAATGTTTATAGTATATCTTCTTCATAGTCCTTTATTTAGAGCAATGTTTTGAGGAAATGTCAGTGTTTATAATATTAAGTCATCCCAGTTACTTAAATATTCTATGAACATTTGTTCAAAGAACTTTAGTTAAAACACTAATTTTGAGAAATCACTTCCTCTTGTCCCACATTTCTGTCTTTAAATGTGGTCAATACTATCTGAAAGAGCCATTATATCTGTTTATTACAACTTGTTTAAGTTTTAATCAAACTTAACATAATATTTATGCCACCATTTTAAGATAGCACAGAATTATTATTCTCAACTCTGCTAGGGAATTCTGGCAGAATGAGCAATTCACTGAAGTTCTGCTCTTGAGCTTTGTAATGCTTCCAAAATCAATTTTTGGAATTATTTCTTGTAAATCACTGCAGTCCAACCATTACAATCAACACACAGTGCTGATCAATGTTCAGCCAACCCAGACACTTAGAAAGCTTACTGTGCCCAAGTGTTTTACTTGGGAAGAACTATAGCCTATATCCTGTTGGCTACTTATAAAGTATTAGATTTATTTACGGACCCAAATATTTGTTGAGTTTAAAGAAGTATGCCTTTCACTTAGCAGAGGAAACCCAGGAAGCACTTTTCTTTTTCTTTCATTTCCATACCCAGGTCCTTATTCTCTGGCCAATCTAGACAGTTTATCAATTCACTAGTTCTTTGTCCAGGGGTTATTGTGTGAGCTTATTTTTTTCTGCTAAAAGATGTTTCCATAATATTTATATTTACTTCATTCAACTTCTCACAACAGCTTTGAGACGGACTAGAGGAAAAACAGGCCCATTTATTTTCTAATTCCTATTTCCTTAACCTTAATGATGTTTTGTCAACTTCTAACCCTGGTGGGAGGGGATTAGGAGAAACGCTCAGAGAACTGGCCAACCACAAATCATCCATCCCCTCAGAGTCTCTTCTTCTTACTGTCTTTAAGGCACTGGTTCCTTCTATTCTGCCTTCTTTTCACACCATACTTTTTCATTCCCATCTCCAAAACATATGGCATGTTCCTTTACTCTGGGGAATATAGATGTCATATTCAATTGGAAGAGTAGAATGGTTAGAAGTCTGTCACATCAATTGGCAATGACAGTTACTGAGTGTAAATAAAAGGATCATGTTGTGATCAGAACTTGGAAAGGCAGCTTGGGCAGATGCATTTCAGTCAGTAATAGATTCACTCCTACTCTATGGTCCTTATCACGGACATGCAGACATTCTGACTCAGGTGTATTCATTCAGCATAAAATATGGGTCAGATCCTCTCCTAACAGATTTACAGCAGAGAAAAAAGCTAACCTGAACTCCAGGAGCTTACATTCTAGGCCTTTCTTCTCAAAGTGCCATCCTTAAACCAGCAACATCCACACAACTGGGAGCTGGTGAGCAATGCAGACCCTTGGGCCTAGCCCAGGCCAGCTGAGCCAGAAGCTGCACTTCCACAAGTCCTCAGGTGGTCTGCGTACATGTCAGGCTGTGAAGAGCACCACTCTCACATAGGATGGTCTGATGTAGTGGATCTCAACATTAAGCGCATTAGGCTCCCCTGAAGGGCTTATTACAACCCACATGCTGGACCCTACTCCCAGAGTTGCTGATTTCGTAGCTCCGGAATAGAACCTGAGAGCCGACCCCTCAGAAACGTTTCTGGGTGTTGCTGCTTCTGGTACAAACTGCAGTTTGTTGTGGGTGAGAGCAATGTCCACTCTCTGGGCTTCAATCCTGGCTCTGCACTTGACCTCAGGCAGGTCATTCATCCCAAGTTTCCTCGAATGCATAGTAACACTACCCACTTCATAGGTTTACAAGGGGAATTAAATAAAACACAAAACGTGCCTGGACATAGCACGGGCTCACTGAATGTTTGAGCATCATTGAAAGAATGAAGAGGCCAAGGCTGGCCCTTATCCCTGGGCTCCTGTGACACGCATGCACTCATACAAATGAAATCTCTTTCCACTGCTCTGGCTCCGTAAAGCTAGGTCTCTGAATATTAAACCTCATCAACCTGTGCGATGGCTCTAAACAAGGAAGTTCTTATCCCTGCTTACCCTAGTTAATGACATAGGCCTGGTCTTGTGTCACTTGGTATACAGTGGCCCTTGAGGTGCTTTTCTTTCTATTCATGTAGTGTGATCCTTTTAATTATCACCCAAGAATAATGCCAACAATAATGCCTGACAGTTGGGTGACTTTTGCTTCCTTCATCCTGCAGGACTCTTTTCAGCAACAACATTTATATAATCTGTTATGGATCCATATAATTTTTGTATATTAAAGACTATTAGAGATATAAAAATATTAGAGATACATATAAAAAAGGCTATTTGCACTTTTTCAAGAAGGTTCTTAATTCATATTTTCTAAACACTCCACATATGCTTGAAGAACACTTTCCCTCTAAGCAAACTATGTTTTACCTTCTCAGGCCACAGAGCTGTAATTTTGAATTTGCAATAATGTGATGTGTTATTATGGAAATATTAGAGAAATAAAATATCCCCTCTAATGTTCTACCTTGTTAAGTATCAATTAAACTCAGGAAGATAATTAGGGCTAATGACACTCTGGTGATCTTGATGACAGACAGTATGGCCCATTTAAAATAGTTCCAATTAAATAGGTCTATCTCTGGCATACTTTTGATAAATGATATTTCTGGACTCTTATGCATTACAACCCTAGCCAATACTCTAATTCACTCCATCAAGAAACTGTCACTAGGCCATCTAGTCACAAAGGTAAACAGAGTCCCTGCCTTCAGGAAGGTCATGGTTTAAGCAGAGGCATACATATAAATATGTGATAAAATACAATGTGAAGAAAGGGAAATATGCACTGTGTTAGAATCTCGGAGGAGGAATCCAGTACGACCATGAGGAGTGAGGAACGGTGCACAACCTCAGCTCATTCTTTGCAGATGAGTGTGGAAGAGCCGAGTGAAGACAGAGTGGAAGGAATGTCAGGCAGTGGAGGTGAGATGAGCAAAGACCCAGAGGCAAGACAATAAGAAAAAGGAACAATTAACTTTATATCCAGGAGTGCACGAGTACCAGGGAAGGGGCTTACATGGCCATGTTCCCCTCTCAGGAGCTTGGTCTCTTCCTGCAGACGTGGGAGCTACTGAACATACTGAAACAAGATGGCAACACAGATATATATTTCTTTTGCGATTAATGTGGTGGATATGATTAGGGAAGGTTCAAAGGCTGGGGAACTAATTAAATGTCAACTGCAACAAGTAAGAAAAGATAAGAATCTAAGCTAGGAGTACTAGAAGGAATTTATGAAGCAAATAGGAAGAAAGCTAAGCAGTGCTTGGTGATTAGATGCATGGAAAGTGGTGGAGAGAAGTCAAAGGTGTGGATCTAAGGTGAAGGATGGAGGATGGTGCCAACCAATGAGATTGTGCAGACAGAAGTGCACAGGTGTGGTAGGGAAAGAGCATTATTGAGTGTTAGTGCTATAGTTTGAATATGATTTAAGCGTGTGTTTCCCCTCAGGTTGGTGTTGGAAGTTTGTTCTATGAGTGGTGGTGCAGAGGTGGTAGAATCTTAAAGATGTGGGACCTAGTGGGAAGTGAGTAGGTCACTGGGGTTGCTGTGCTTCGGAGGGATTTGTGCAGTTCTCATGAGATCTCACTCAGTTCTCTCAAGACTGGCCCTTCCTGGTTCTCTCTGGTTTCCTGTTTTATCATGTAATCTCTCCTTTCTCTCCCAATCCCTCCAAGATACTATCTGCCACGATGTAGCCAAGGAGGCTCTCACTAGAGGCCAAATCTATAGACCACCTTATCTTGGATGTTAAGCCTCCGATACTGAGTTAAATAAGTCTCTTTTCTTTATGAAATACCATCCTCAAGTATTTTGTTATAGTGACAGAAAATGGACTAAAACAGATTTGTGGATTTAAGCTCATGTGGAATAGCTTAATAATTTGCATTAAGTCTGAGATGAGGGGAGGAGCCTATTCTGAGCCATAGATTTTGGTGATATTTGAAATCCTAGGAAAGAAAATATCATTCAGGGAAAATTAAGAACAAGAAGCAGTAACAGAGAAAACAAACCAAGTGAGGAGCAACATATAATAGACAAATTGGACGAGGAGCAGCCCACACAGGAGAAGGGGAAGTTGGATCAGAGAGCTATGAGAAGAGTCAGGACAGAAAATCAGGGAGTGGGGCGTCGAGGAGGGAAATTAGCATGGTGCCATGGCAGGGTGCCATCTAGAGAGCTCTGAGCAAAGAAGGGAGGTGGAGAAGTGTCTCTGTCAAAAAATGTGTCTCAGAGACCACAGGGGTGGGGCATAAAGGAACCCAGAGGAGAGAGAGCAGGGAGATGGTAGTGGATGAAGACTTCCATTTTACTTTCCTGTCCAACAAGATTCCACCAGAGGAATATAATATTAGGGCCCTTTGTATAGCTGCAGAAGATCAGTCTTGACACAGCATTGACCTTTGTAAATTGCTTAGTTCCCGGATAATATTTCTCAAAGCACTAAAGAAGAGATCTCTGCCTCTTCTGACTACAAAATGAAATGTGGCATGGCTGTCCAGGGACTCTGCTCTGAATATATTATGTAATATATTTATAGCAACATAGTCTATTACAGATGTGTAATTCTGTGTGTCTTATGGGGCTCTGCATCAAGTTTAAGCAGTATTTGGCATTCTTGAAGGGCCCCCTGTTGGAACGGAATTCTGGAAAACCTTGCCCTGCACAACTCACATTTCATAGCATTAACCATAGGTATTAAATAAAATAATTCCTCTTGCAGAAGAATCAGCCAAGTTCTTTGTTTTTGCTTTTTGTTAGTTTGTTTGGTACTGGGGATTGAACTCAGAGGCATTCTACCTCCAAGCTACACCTCTACCCCTATTTTCTATTTTTATTTTGAAACAGTTTCTCGCTAGGTTGATGAGAGTCTCACTACTTGCTGAGGTTGTCCTCAAACCTGCAATCCTCCTGTCTCAGCCTCCGAAGTACTGAGATTACAAGCATGCGCCACCACTCCTGGCTTCAGTTCTTTGGTTTTATGGGATAGAAAACTAACACAAGTCAAGCCCAAGCAAAACGAAAATGGAGGGAGGATATTTAGGTAACAGAACGATGAAAAGCTAGTGTATCTTCCAGTCTCAGTTGGACCTAAAGCTAACGTTGAAACAATGTCTGGGAATCTCAGGCTCTGTTTCTCTGTCCATCTCTCAGTCACATTTTCTGTGTAATGACTTCATCTTCAGACCGGAATATCCACAGGTGGCAATGAAGACTCTTGACAGTTCCATGTGTGAGTGACCTCTGGGGTCTGCATTCTTGGCAGCAGTGAGGGGATTAAGGGGTGCTCTGGCTAGAAGAGATTGTGATTCTTCCCAATGTGCGACATCTGAACTATGTCACTTCAAAACAGAACCACGAAAAAGACTGATTGGGACCATGAATCACACATTAATCCCAAGTGAGATTCTAGTTGCCCTGGAGGCCAACTAAAGACCTCAGACATTTCATTGTGTCCCACCAAGAGAGAAAGTGTACTTTGCTGGAATGGAGAGGTGGTAAAGTCCAGTCCATTTTCAGCAAAGGAAAGTGTTTGTTGCTAAGAGACCAATAAATATTGCTAACCCCTTTTAGTCCAGAGACAAAATTTCAAAATTCAGTTCCTTATTTTTATATTTGGAAGGACCTAATTTGTGTGTAATAAACTTTTTATTGACAAGTAAGTTACACTGGGAGAACTCCAAAATCATAAGTGTATGACTCAGTGAGTTTTCAGCAAATGAAAGAATCTAAGTAACCAAATGCTGATCAAGCTGTGACCCAGAGGTACTGGATATCAATAAATGACTCAAAAGGCAGCTGCTTTCCTGACTTCCAAACCGCAGACTTGTTTTGCCAGAATACTGTTTAATTTGCAGAAAAACGAAGTGATTTGCTGCCTGTGTCCAGGCGTTCCTGTCCGAGTCGATCATTCTACTGTGGCATGACAACTCTTTGCTATCTTATCTTGTCTGTAGCATTTTCAAAAAAGATCTAAAACCATTCATGTTTATATATGGAATTTAATAAATAAAATTATGCATGAAAATGTTGAAGCTAAGTAATGTAGTAGCACATTGTCTTTATGGAATTTATAAGCAGTCATATATTCTAGAATATAGGATATTCAAGATCACATAAGCATTACAAAATTGCTTCATTAAACTTACATACTTTATTCCTAAGAGAGTTCCCTCAACATACAATTAGAGCTTGTTTATTCCCATTTTACACATAATTCTTGTTGATTTGGCCATGTGGTTTCCAAGCTTTGAGACATCTCAAACAAGAATTTGGTTGAGAAGTGAATCCACATTAGCATATAGACTATCAAGAAATAACATCTGAAATGACAGTTTAGTGGTGGAATGTGTGCTTAGCATGTGCAAGGCCCTGGGTTCAATCCCAGCAAAACACACACACACACACACACACACACACACA
>PVJS01011386.1:0-45864 GCA_004027185.1 Glis glis | reverse complement strand
TGAACCCTGAGTGTCAGGAGTTTATTTATAATGGGGAGACGGAAGGAAACCTGAATCCTGAGTGTCAGGAGTTTATTTATAATGGGGAGACGGAAGGTCACCTGAACCCTGAGTGTCAGGAGTTTATTTATAATGGGGAGACGGAAGGAAACCTGAATCCTGAGTGTCAGGAGTTTATTTATAATGGGGAGACGGAAGGACACCTGAATCCTGAGTGTTAGGAGTTTATTTATAATGGGGAGATGGAAGGACCTCTGAACCCTGAGTGTCAGGAGTTTATTTATAATGGGGAGACGGAAGGTACCTGAATCCTGAGTGTCAGGAGTTTATTTATAATGGGGAGATGGAAGGTCACCTGAATCCTGAGTGTCAGGAGTTTATTTATAATGGGGAGACGGAAGATCATCTGAATCCTGAGTGTCAGGAGTTTATTTATAATGGGGAGACAGAAGATCATCTGAATCCTGAGTGTCAGGAGTTTATTTATAATGGGGAGACGGAAGGTCATCTGAATCTTGAGTGTCAGGAGTTTATAATGGGGAGACAGAAGGTCACCTGAATCCTGAGTGTCAGGAGTTTATGTATAATGGGTCTTTCACAAAGAGGACCCAAGAAATACTTCTGGAATGGTAGAGTTGAATCACTGAACACTGCTCCACCACACAAACAATGAGACCACTGAATCAACCAATGAAATCAACTTTTTCAGAACTCTGAAAATTAACACAAAGCTTCAAAAATTGGAAGCCCATAAGAGTAAAGTATAATCTCTATAATAATTGTAAGCTTTGTGTTCATATTTTTGTGGGGGTATTGGGGTTTGAACACAGGGGCTTTTTACCTGTGAGCTGCACCCTAGCTCTTTCAATTTTTTAAAAAAATTTTGAAACAGGATCTTGCTAAGTTGCCAAGGCTGGCCTTGAACCTAAGATCCTCTTGTCTTAGCCTAGCAAGTACTTGGATTACAGGTGTGAGTCAACACACCCAGCTCATTTCTGTGTTGTAACTCATCGTGCTTATTAAATCCATCATTCTGACAGCACATCTCACAAAAGATTACACAGCTCCACTTTCATATTTCTACCGGCTCTGTGATTTCTCACTTTTCTAAAAGATGAAAACCAACTCTTACTGCAGAATCCCCAAATGGTTATATCTAATATCTCTTCTGAGAGGTAAGGTTAGTTACATCCTACAAAAATCAGCTGGGTTTCTGAACACTTAAAAATGGACAATTGGCAAAAGAAATTAAGAAGACATTTCCACTTACAATAGAATCAAACATGGGAAGGTGAATGGCTTCTACACTCAAAAAGAAAAAAAATGTTGACAGACATTAAAGATAATATAAACAAATAGAAAGGCTTTGCGTCCGTGGATTGGAAGTCTTGGCATTGCTAATATGCTTATACTACCATGGCCATCTGCACATTCAATGCTATACTTTACATTTTTCAGCGACATTCTTCCAGATACAGAAAATTCATTGTAAAATTCATACAGGATTAGGAAGAAAGTTGGAGGTATCACCCTTGGTGGTTGAAAACCATATTGGAAAACTACAGTAATGAAAACAGTGTGGTCCTGACATACAGACAAGTAGAGGAATAAAATGAATAATAATAGAATAGGATAGGATAGGATAGGATAGGATAGGAGAACCCAGAAACAAAAGCTGGCATTTCTAGAAAAGTTCAACAAGCAGACAAAAACCAGCTACCCCCAGTGGGGGGAATAAACCTTCTCTTCCACAAATGATTCTGGGGAAAAAACTGGAATTCTACATGCAAAAGAAAGAAGCTGGACCCTTACCTTCCATCATATAAAAATGACTCAAAATGGGTCAGAAACCTAAATATAAGACCTAAAATTATAAAGTGGAGAATGAAACATTGGTTAAAATCATCATAACTTTGAATATGGTAATGATTTCTTGGCTATGATACCAAAAGTACAAGCAACAACAATAAAAATCGACAAACAGGAGGACCACACATGGGCAGATTTCTGTGCGTCACAGATACAGTCAACAGGATAAAACGGCAATCTAGAGACCATGAAAAAATATTCTCAAATCATATGTTTGAGAAGGGGTTAATATCTAGACTATACATAAAACTCCCGTAACTCTTAAGTATAAAAAACGAGAGGAAAACCACAAATAACTTTAATAATAAATAGGTGAACCCAGGATTGGTGGCACAGACCTGTAATTCCAGTACTTGGGAGGTTGAGAAAGGAGGATTGCAAGTTTGAGACCAGCATCAGCCACTAAGAGAGACCCTCAGCAACCTAGGGAGACCCTGTTTCAAAACAAAAATAAAAATGGCTAGGGGTGTAGCTTGGAGGTAGAATGCACTGAGTTCAATTCCCAGTAACACACACAATGAAAGAAAGAAAGAGAGTGAGGGAGGGAGGGAAGAAGGGAGGAAGGGAGGAAGGAAGGAAGGAAGGAAGGAAGGAAGGAAGGGAGGAAAAAAAGGAAAGAGGCCAAGGGGTTGAGTAGATACTTCTCCAAAGATGATTTTTGAATGACCAACGAGCATATGAAATTATACTTGATGTTACTAATCATGAGATGAGTGCAAATCAAAGCCACAGTGATCTGTCATCTCATACCCATCAGAATGGCTAGTATAAAAAACAGAAAATAACAAGTGTTGGCGAGGTGTGGCCAAACTCAGAGCTTTGCACTGTTGATAAGAATGTAAAATGTTGCAGCTGGTGTGGAGAAAAGTGCAGTGTTTCCTCAAATAATTAAAAAATTACATAGGATCCATTTGACTTCCATTCTAATGTTTATTTAAAATCATCATGGCATTTATTGATTTGGGCTCTGATTAAGTTATCCCTTATCCACACCAGGCCTTCCATTTCCTCCCTCCACAGACTTCTGCTCTGGCAGTAGTTTCTGGTGGTGATGTGTGGTCCCTTTCCCCACGGCTCCTCCCTCTTCCTACCAGAAAGTCTGAGCCTCCTTTAGTTGAAACACACATTCAAAAACAATTCTTCTGTGGTTCTCCTAGAGAAGGCTGAGCCCTTCGTTTTCCTTTCCTTCAAGCTGATCCTGTTTTCGCTGTGACGTTCACCATCTCTAAAACCTTGAGTATCTAAAATACAGACTTCTCCAAGGATGATGAGACAGTCCCTGTGTGTAAAAGTGAATAGGAGGAAATACATGTGCACTTGCACGCGCCTTGTGCCGAAGGTGGCACGCCCATCGTCTTGCAATTCACACAAACCACAGGCATGATGGGCAGTGGTACCCGTGGCCGGGTTGTGACTGTACCAACAATTGGAGTCACAGATGTTTTCATATCATGGTGGTTACAACACCTCCAAATACTGTTCTTTCTTATCCTACATCTGATCCATAAGTTGGATCAGATAGTACCTTAATAAAGAGGTTCAAATTTGGCTTAGGGCTGGTCAACATAAAAATAAAAGTAGAACACTCAACTGGCCCACAAAACGATGAACCAAAAATTTATATTGACTTTTCTCCGTCCTATGAGGGGATCCAGTTGATCACCAGCCTTATAGATTTTCCCTCAAAACATTTTTCAAATTCTCTTGGTCTGCTGGTCATGGTGGTACACACCTGTAATCCATCACTTGGGAGACTAAGATAGGAGGATCGCAGATTCAGGCCAGGCTCAGCAACTCAGGGAGACCCTGTTTCAAAATAAAAAAATAAAAAGGGGTGGGGATGTAGCTCAAAGGTAGGTTGAACCCCTAGGATCAACCCCTTGTCCCAAAAAGAAAAAGAAAAAAAATTTTTATTTGGTCATACTGACTTTCTTTTTTAATATCTTATCTCAAACTTTCATAGCGCTTACTGATTATGGGCTCTGATCATATCTCCCCGATTCACACCCCATTCCTGCCTATCTCTAGAGACTTTCTGTCCTGGCAATATCCTCTGAGAGCAAAATATCCCAAGGTTTCTTCCTCTTCCCTGAATGGGTGGGTCTTCTTTCTGCAAACAGCTCACAACACATCCATGTGGTCCCTCCTGGGGAAGGCAGAAACCTCGCCTCTGTCTCCTCCACACAGAGCTCACTTTCCCTGTGATATGAATCCCCTCCAGCAGCACACAGTGAACCAAAAACATCTGAATGAGAGCTGCAGCCCTTGGTCCATCTGGGCAGATATGAAGATTTAAGTGTGCAGTGAGCACAGGATGTGGGAGATGTCCAGGACGCCTGGCGGGAATCCCGAGAGCCATAGACTGGGGAGGACAGAAGCCCTGAGCACCAGCCCGGCCCAGGACTGACATGTCTCCTCCGCCCACCAGAGGGCGCTGTGGTCCAGGCATGTGCTGAGTGTTCTCTAGTTTCTCAGCAGTTTCCTCTCATCACCCCAGGTGTTCTGGCGCCCTCCTTGGAGTAAAAAACAACAATCTACAGTCTCTCTTTCAATCAACTGGAGCCCAGGCTCAAGTTGAAGGAGGGGCTTGCAGACAGGCAGAGATTTGCATGGAGATCCCCCACCCTGACGATCAGGGTGACAGATAAGAAGGGCAGGAGGCACCTGGTGTGTCCAAGTGGCTCAGGACTTGTCGTCGCCATGGCCTGGGCTCCCTGTCTCCTAACTCTCCTTGCTCACTGCACAGGTGGCTGCCTGCAAAGGATTCTGGGAGGGCCCTGGATGTCACCAGGAGAATGATAGTCTCTTCCTCTCCTTTTTCTTTTGGTACTGGGTATTGAACCAGTGGCGTTCTGCCTCTGAGCTACGCCCCCAGCCATTTTTAATTATTTATTTAAAAATGGGATCGTGCTAAATTGCTTTGGGTCTTGTCAAGTTTCTGAGGCTGGCCTTGAACCTGCAATCCTCCTGTCTCAGCCTCTTAAGTACTGGGATTACAGGTGTGCACCACCACACACGTGGCTTTGCAATGAGGCCGGTCTTGTCCTCACTGATCTCTGTCTGTCTCTCTCTCCGTGTAGGGTCTTGGGCTGAGGTTGTGTTCACTCAGCCCCAGTCTGTGTCGGGGTCTCCAGGGCAGAAGGTCACCATTTCCTGCACCCGTAGCAGTGGCAACATTGACAGCAACTATGTGTACTGGTATCAGCAGCGCCTGGGGAGCAGCCCTACTCTCCTGATTTACCAGTATAACCAAAGGCCCTCCGGGGTTTCGGATCGCTTCTCTGGCTCCAAGGACAGCGCCTCCAACTCTGCCTCCCTGACCATTTCTGGACTACAGCCTGAGGACGAAGCTGACTACCACTGTCTGTCTGGATATGGCGACCAGTGCACACATCGATTCTGATCTATAGGGAAGTGAGACAAAAACTCCTTTGAGCATCTCCACCCTGGGTTGTCTTCAACCAGGGGAGGGCTGCCCTTTTCTGTCCTGTACTTGAAGGCCTCAGTTGGAACTTTCTGCTCAACAGTCCCTGTATGTTTTTCCCAAATACCAATTGCTCCTCCCATGTCTTGAAGGATGATCAACTACTCCCCTTTCAATCACTTCATGGATAAATGTACTTAAAATAGGATTGTGAACCTCAATACTAGCATTATTACTATAATAATAATAATGATAATAATAATAATAATAGTAATAATAACTGGTACTGGGGATTGAACCAAGGGGCACTCTACCTCTGGGCTACAACCCCAGACTTTTTATTTTTTATTTTGAAATAGGGCCTCAGTTGCAGAAGTTGTCCTCAAACCTGTGGCTCTCCTGTCTCAGCCTCCCAAGTACTGGGATTGCAGGCGTGCAACACCACGCTCAGCTGAACCTCAATATGATTGACAATGTGAGGTGGGTCATTCCTTGGCCTAGGGGCTCTTTAGGACATTATAAATATTTAACATGATCCTTGGATTCCGTGTAATAGATGCCAGAAACTAGCTACTCCTCAGGTTGTGATAAAAAAAAATCCTCCAGACATTGCCGAATATACACTGGCAGGGTGGAGGGGATCACCCTGTGTGAGAACTGCTTGGACTTTAAAAAGGCGTTTTATCAGTTCCAATAATGCTTGCATGCATATGAATTTATCAGCATCAATCTCTATGATATGTACAAGAAGAACCAAAGGAGCCCGGTGGTCTCTGGAGGGAAATACACCAAATGCTGGTGCATGTAGGTTTCTATCCATCTGAGCCCCATTATGGTGCGTAATTACAGTGCACCAATGAACGTACATGTTTAAAGGGCATTATGTATTTTAAAACACAGACGTACCCTATGTATCCTTCAAGATTATATAACGGACTATTTGGAAGTCAGAATGGAAGGACACTATTTACATGAAAGCCTTCCTTAGGGAAAGATGTAGACATATGCAAATTTTCAAAACTAAGAAATTAAAAATGAGATAAAATAAAACAGTGCTCATTTAGCAGCTGGTGAAGAGAATGCTAATAAAACATGGAGAATGAACCTGGGCACAGAGGTTTCATGAAAAACTGAAACAAGTTCTTTATTTTGGGAGACGGAAAAGGGCATCTAAGTACAAGGATGGTGCGTGCTGTGCTAATGCAGTTTAAAGAGAGGGCACCTTGTCATGAGTATGATGCTCCTCTCACCTGACACCTCCTTTATTTAGAATTCCCAGTTCCCTGGATCCTTCCCTGACAGCATGGACAACACCAGAAAAATGGATCAGAGCCAAGCTCAGTGGTGCACATTTGAATACCAGTACTTGGTAGACTGAGACAGGCGGATAGCAGGTTCAAGGACAGCCTCAGCAGCTTAGAAAGACCCTCATTCAAATAGAAAAAATTAAAAGGGCTGGCCAGGGGTGTAGCTTGGAGGTAGAGCACCCCTAGGTTCAATTCCTAGAATCACCCCCAAAAAATCAAATCAATCAATCATTTCATAAAAGGGAGCTGGGTGTACCTTGGAGGTAGAATGCCCTGGCTTCAATCTCTAATACCAAAAAAAGAAAAAAGAAAGAAAAGAAAAAATGGATGAGAACAACTTGTGACCCTCTAACGCCAGTGTGTGGGTGTTTCCAAGAAGGCGGGCAGGCTCTGGGGTCTGAGGACAGAATGAGGTAATGGGTGTCATCATGACATGGTCTTGCCTGGTTGGGAAACCACACAGGGCCTGGGGGGGGTCAGCCCACCTGTTTGGGCTGCAATATTGACCAATCAGGACCCAGGGTGACATCCTCATGTAACAGGCCACCTCTGCCTGTAGGGTCAGCTCATCATCTCCTCTTCCTCATTTTCCGTCTGACCCGTGGGTCTTCAGGGCAGGGAGGCCCAGAAACTGACAGAGAGCAGTATCTTATTTGAATGCCACGACTCCACCCCTGTGAAGGTTTGGGGAAATATAAAGAGACTGAGGGAGTCATGGTCCACAGCAGAGCTTTAGGAAGCGGCGTCTGCCTCTGCACCATGGCCAGGGCTCCTCTGCTCCTCGTCCTTCTCGCTCACTACACAGGTGAGTGTGAACCTTACCTGGGGGTGCGAGGCCCCCATTCTCTGGCTCAGTGTGCTGTGACCTGGCACTCACACTCCTCTCTGTCCCTCTTTAGTGCCCATGGCCCAGGCAAGGCTGACTCAGGTGCCCTCGGTGTCCAAGGGCTTGCGAGAGACAGTCACAATCACCTGCTCCGGAAACAGCGACAATGTTGGCTACGAAGGAGCAGTTTGGCTGCAGCAGGACCCGGGCCATGCCCCCAAGTCCCTGGTTAATAGGAATAATGACCGGTTCCCAGGGGTCCCGGAGAGATTCTCTGGCTCCAGGTCCGGCAGCACCACCTCCCTGACCATCTCTGAGCTCCAGCCTGAGGATGAGGCTGTTTATTTCTGCACAGCCTGGGACAGAGCCCTCAGTGGTTGCACGGTGCTCCAGGTCAATGGAGAAGTGAGATAAAAACCTCACGGGCGCTGAGGCCTCACTCAGAAGACCTCGCAGAGCACTGTTGAAACCAGACCCAGAAAGAGATGAGGACAATCACATGTAGTCTTCAGGACTACAAAAAATGAGGAGTTGAAATGACTGAACCTACTGAGAAACATGGTGCATTCCTACAATCCCACTGGTTGGGGTGCTGAGACAGGAGGATCACAGGTGCAAGGCCAGCCTCAGAAACTTAGAGAGACCTTGTTTCAAAATACAAAATAAAAAGGTCTGAGGGTACAACTTGGATGTTCAATGCCCCAGGATTCAAACCCAGTAACACACACACAGACACACACACATACAAACAAACACTGAATCCACATTATTAATAAATACAGATAACATACTCATGGATATGTTTGTGTTATTTAAATATATCAGCATACACATGCATAAGTAATTAGTACAAAGTTATACAATGTTTCACTGAGGAAACACTTATGTTCCCATAGGTTTTATTTTACTCCATTTTGAGGTGCTAGATTCACGAGCTTAGGGGGTCACCCTCTAACCTTGAGTTCATCAGGGTCATCAGCATCCAGCCTCTATTCCTTTTTTACCTTGACACATGCCCTGACCTAGAATTAGAATATACTACCCATACCTTATTTAATTGTGGGACTGGGGATTGAACACAGGGACATTCTACATCCTAGATACACCCCAGCCCTTTTTATTTTGTATTTTGAGAGGGGGTCTCTCTAGGTTACTGAGGATCTCACTACGTTTCTGAGGCCGCTCATGAACATGTGTCTCCTCTTTCGGCCTCACAAGTACTGGGATTAGAGGCATGTCCCACCACACCTGGTGTAGAATATCCTTTCCCCTTTCCCATCTCATGGAGATCACTTGAGTCACCCCACAGATCCAAACTTATCCAAATTGTTGAGGATTTCATTGGTCTTCACTTGCCCACCAACCGCAGCCCTCATGAGGCTGCTTCTAGGGTCCCTCTTTCAGACTTTGCTGACTCAGCCATAGTCTGGCAAGAAGGAGAAACTCGACATGGGATTGTAGACTGAATATGTGAATTTACCCAAACAGGAATCCTAGGTAGAAGCAGAGATATAAAGCAAAGGTAATGGCTGCTTCTGCTTCATGGACATTTTAGGTTTGACCTTGGCTTGATTTAAGAGGAGAGGATAAATGAAAGACTTGACCTCAGGGTCCAGAGGACAGGAGAGGAACATGAACGTGACCCCTGGGGAGAGTGACCAGTAGAATGGACTGAATCCCATGGGTTCCTGCGGGAACAGTGTAGAACGAGCTGTGGGTCTCCAGGTGGTGAGTAAAGAAACCTCAGGAGCAGGAGACATTTGGAGAAAACTCTGAGCACTGAAGACAGAGTCCATGAGCAAATGCACTGCAGAGCAGTGGGTTGTATGAATATCTGATATCACTTCAATTAACCAATTATAGTCAGTTACTGACAAAAGTATTCACACCTGAGCTCAAAAGCTGCTGTGTGATCCAACGAATTGTACCATGGAGCCTTGTGACCCACAGTTCCACGGGAGGATTCCTTTCAGAAACTTGTAAAGAGAATGAAGGGTGTGTGAGATCAGTTTCAAGAGAGGAGGCACTTTTGCATTGGATGAAGGGGAAGCAGGAAGGAAATAAGTGATTGGAAGAGAAGACGTGGCCACTCCGGACTCATTCTTACAAAGAGCGGCCTGTGGTGAGCCCTGCAGCTGCAAACCATGGACTCCAATGGGCGCCCTTCACGTGATCGGTTACTGAAACAATCTGCCAAAGTATATATAAGAAACACAAATAAGGTTCTGTAAGAAAAGTTGGAACTCTATTTATTTATTGATTGGCAGTATATGAAACATTAATAATATATGTATATTGTAAATTGCACCTCAATGAATAGATGTGATTTTTCCAGCATCTTCTTTGAGTGCACTAACACTTTAAATTATCATTTATATATATATTTGCACCTCCCATAGATCAATATTAGGTAAGAAACTAGAATAATTTCACATGGCGCATTCGAGTCACAGTGTCTAGAACTGAGACCACCCATGTGTGAATCAACAGTGAGCTGGGGAGCTGCAGAAACCAGCTGGGCTCTCAGGTCTGTGGGCTCTGGGAAGATGTGCATCCTGTGACCAGCAGGGGGCACTGTGGCATTGCCATGAGGATTGTGCACAGCTACTCAGTAAGGACCATTCACTCAAAGAAGCCCTGGCCTCAGGCCTGGGCTCTGTGCTCACTGATGGGGACTCAGTAGCTGGGTCCTCTCTGACCTGGCAGAGTCCCCTGAGCCAGAGTCCCCTGTCTTGTCTCAGCAGGTGCTTCCTGTCAGTGTTCCCCAGGGGTGAAGCAAACAAACCTTTATCCTCCTGGGTCGGCAGTGTGAGTTGAGCTCCAGCACCAGGGCTGAGGGTGGGCCTGGGGGCAAGGGTTGCATCCACCATGGCCTGGATTCCTCTCCTCCTCCTGGTCCTCTATCTTGCACAAGTAGGGACTAGCCTCAGAGTCTTGTGAAAGCCCCCAGTCTCCTTCCATCTCTTTTGTCCCAAGCCCTGAGAAGATTTTCCCTGCTTCCATCTCACTAACCCTCATGTCTGTGTTTGCAGGTTCCCTCTCCCAGCCCATGCTGACTCAGCCACCCTCCCTCTGCACATTCCTGAAGCATCGGTCAGACTCAACTGCACCAAGAAGTGACTTCATTGTTGCCGACAAATCGTGAACTGGTACCAGTAGAAGCCAGGGAGCCCCCCGCCCTGCTATCTCCTGTATCACTACTGAGACTCAGACACCCATCAGGGCTCCTGGGGCCCCAGACACTTTTACAGATCTAAAGATGTCTCAGTCAGTGCAGGGATTTTGATCATCTCTGAGATCAAGACTGAGGATGAGGCTGACTGTTACTATAAGATTGGACATAACCCTGTCCTCACAGGGACACTGGATGAGGGGGTATTGGGACATAAACCTCAGCCTGCTCAGGGTCCCAGACTATGTGTCTTTTACAAATGGAATTTGACTTCCTTTTACAGTAACGATAACTGTGAGTAGCTTCAGCGTCACACTATCTGTCTCCAAATTTTCCTTTCAATGGGGAAGTGAGATGAGGATTTTCCGACATCCCCTTCACAATCTAATTTATTTAATCCAGAAGGTCTGATACTCTCAATTAGCAAATATTTATACCACCAATTCAAATAAGACCTTTTCTTACTGATTTCCCAATGGAAAGAGAACATTAGCCTCCAGAGGCCGTTTATCTCCACAGAGGCACGGCTTGGTTGACACCTGGGTCTAGCATGTATGACACAGAAAACCAAGTTCCCTCTGCCAGTCACATATAACTGCCCTACACCCAGCCCAGGATTTGTGGCTCGTTCTCTCAGCTCTAAAACTTTAGAGAAGCTGGGTCCTCTCTATCAGAGTATGACCTGGAGCACGGTGGTGCAAGCCCGTCATCCAAGTACTTGGGAGGCTGAGACAGGAGGATCACAGGTTGAAGGCCAGCCAGAGCAAAATGTCTTCCACTCACCCCTCCCTTTTGAAAGTTGGTTGACTACTGTATAAAAAAACTGAGTGCCCTAAGCTCGGGGCTCAGACCTGGAGCTTTGATATCTGAGCCTCAGCAATGAATAGACCTGCTGCATCCTTATCCGGCCTCTGATTCTTGTTCTTCGCAGACCAGAGTCTCCTGCAACATTTTGGCAAGCTAGTCAGTAGGTGCTTTTGGGCCAGTCCCAAAGACTGGGCCCAGGGAGTTTTTGTCTCCTCCCACCTGCGTCTCAGGTGTAGGACTTCCCCGTCGCTCATGTCAATTCACTGAGTGCATTGGAGAGAGACCACTCAAAGCTTGTGTCCAAATCAAAGAGTCATTTATTCACGGTCGTGGGTGGTCTCCTCAGTACGAGAGCAGCCCCGACTGGTAAAAGGACAGGGTTATATAGCAACCACAGAATTATATCAGCTGTAGGTGATATAGCAAAAAAAAAAAAAAAAAACCCCACAGAATTACATCAGCTGTAAGAAATAGTTACAGAAGCTAACTTAGGCAGTCACAGTGGTTATCAGTTTCTGGAATCTGAGTCGGTTACAGGGCATCTGATTCTGGGAACTATAGGTCACTTCTGGGGACCCCCCACCCAGAACTAACAGTCACCAAGGTTTTATTCTGGGGGTGGAACGGGTCATTTTCCAATGCTGATGTCTGAATCACAGTAGGCCACCCTGGGGCTAAGTCTAATAGCCCCAGAATATCAGAAGAGAGGTCTGATTACCCCCTTGGGAATTCCCCAAGTTTTGTTCCCCCAACAAGGAACTGGAATTCATCAGGATTCAGGTTGGCTGTGTTTGAATGGTGAGTGCATGGATGACAGACACCAAGTTGAAACTCAGTTTCTAGGTAAAAATGGAAAACAACTAAATACAGTAAGTTGCAAATCCTTGGTCATCTGGATAAGTTCCCTTGGAAAGCACTCCTTAGCCCTTTGATTTCTCACATCTAGCCACCAAGCTTTCTGTCGGGGGTCATTCAGTTGGTTCCCTTTGTAACCTAACTGATTACCCTGGGAGCTCACAATACAAGGCCACCAGCTGCAGGGACAAGGTCAGGTGAGAGTTTTCTCTGGTCTGATGTGAACGACACAGGAGGGCCAACCTGGGATAAGTTTGAATCCTGCCCTGCAGCACCACCTGAAGGTGACTGTGTGAACTCCGCAGGCATCCACCTGCATGAACATCCAAAGACCCTGTTCATCTCTGTCCTTGACCATGGACATGCAGAGGTTTGAGCAAAGACCCAGGGTGCAGTCAGAAAACTGGGAGGAACCTCATTTGCATGAATGGACCTCCCCCCTATCAGAGTATAAAGAGAGCTGAAGAGAAGTTTGGGGAAGCTCTGCTCAGCTGTGGGGCACAGAAGGCAGGACTCAGGGATGATCTGCACCATGGCTTGGTCCTCTCTTCTCCTAGCCGTCCTAGCTCACTGCACAGGTGACCAGATACAGGGGAGAAAAAGGGTCTAGGAGTCTCTCTAATAGGGGTCTTGCTTTATCTTCTTTTCTGTAGATCTTAAATCACCCTCCCCATGTCTCTCCCATTTCCAGTGTCTTGGGCCCAGTCTGTACTGACTCAGCCGCCCTCAGTGTCTGGGGACCCAGGACAGAGGGTCACCATCTCCTGCACTGGAAGCAGCAGCAACATCGGTGGCAATTCTGTGAACTGGTACCAACAGCTCCCAGGAGCAGCCATGAAACTCCTCATCTATGGTAACAGCAGGCGATACTCAGGGGTCCCCAATCGCTTCTCTGGCTCCAAGTCTGGCAACTCGGCCTCTCTGAGCATCACTGGGCTGCAGCCTGAGGATGAGGCTGTTTATCACTGTCAGTCCTATGATGATAGCCTTGATGATTACACAGTGCTCCAGGCCCGTGAGGAAGTGTGACAAGAACCCCTTCCCCTTCTGCCAGGAGAGTAAACACCAGCAGCTCCTGCTCAGGCCTGGCCTGAGGTTTCTGCTGCTGCCGCCACCGTGGGCCCAGCTGCATCTAAAGGCACTGCCTGGCAGTGAGGAGCCCTCTCCTCTGTCCTCAGCCACTCACAGCAGCTGATCCTAGGAGAAGGTCTCCGTATAAACAGACAGGCCTGCTCCTGTTTACGTTGTGGAGCTGCATCAGAATCTGTGATATCTTTGCCCGGAAGTCCAGGTGATGAGGCTGCCAGTCCAGCTGAGGGCATCTCAGACTTGACCTCAGATGGGGAATCCTGAGTTTCCATCAAATATTTCTCCCTGATTTCCAGGAATTCCAGGAATGTGTCATCCTCATGGGTCCCCTCCTGGCAACAATGTGGCACTCCATGCATGTGGCATTGACAAACAGCTCAGCAGGCTTGGTGACCAGAGTATTTTTGAAGGGCTTTGTCATGTAGACCAGTTTCACCATCTGCATGGCTGACTTTAGTCTCCACCACTCTGGCAAAACCAACCAAACAAAACCTTTAGCCCTCAGTGTTTGACCCCTGTCTTTCTGTTTTTAATTTTCTAGAGTAAATTACTAAAACAATCATCATTTAAGCCAGCTGTGCATCCAATTCGAACTCAAAATAAATAACTATATCAGTCGCTTGGTCATGAAAACAATTTCTCATATCCATTCAAAACACTCAGAAAAGGTTAAGATCACATGACACTAAAACAGAATGACAGACATTTTGGGAAGGTTTCAACAAAACTAGAGAAATATATATAAACAGATATAAGCAAATCAGACACAAGCAATGAATGGAAGGCCATCTGGGAAATGCAGTGTCAGTATCACAAGAATCATTCAACAGTTATTTATTAAATGAGCACACACACCTTTAAATGAGGAGGACTGCAGGGAGAGAGGTGGGTCTTTTCAGAGGACTTAGAAAAGCTCAGTGATTGAACTTTACTGGACCATATACAGTTGCTCACTGGTCCATGTTGCACAATGCTCAGACAGCTGCCTCCTTCCACAGAGGAACCCCACAGCACACAGCTGCACCAGGTCTTTCCTGACAGTGTCACTGATCCCAGGGCTTTGGACCAGGTGGAATGGGATGGTCAGGGGCTCAAGTTTGCGTATTCCGCCCAACAAGTGCACCTTTGTGCAGGGAGCTCAGTGGGAAATACGGGGACATCAGAAAGTCCAGTCCCAGCTCTCAGGCCAGGAAGTCCTTCCAGTGTCTACGCCATGGCCTAGATGCCACTTCTCCTCACTCACGCTTCAGGGTCCCAGCCATTGCAGGCACGCTCCGTCTTCCTTCCTCATTCCTAACGTGTGTCTCGTTTGTGTTTCAGGGTCCAGTTCTCAGGCGGTGGTGTCTTAGGAGCCCTCACTGACTGATTTTCTAGGAGTTATACAAATGAAAACATCTTGTTTTCCTTAGATAAAATGTTAATTTGATCCATTGCCGATACGTTCTCACCCTGAGCATGTGTGCAGTGCCATACATCATTTCTCTGTGCTGCTTCCCTACACAGAGGTAATGGATAAGGAGAGATGATTTTGGCCCTGCCTGGGTCCAGTTCAGAGTCTAGCCCTGACTCAGAGGCTCTTGTGGTCTGAGAGCGTCTGCTCAGTCACCAGGATCAGCCTGGCCCCAGCCCAGCCTCACTGAGCAGCTGCAGGAATGAGGTCACCTTCCCCTCATCTTCTAGTTCCAGCTAGTTACACAATAAATCTGATATGTCCCCCAATAGCACATGTGTTAAAGGCTCGGTCCACAGCCCCTGGTGCTCTTGGGAGGTGCTGAAGCCCTTAGGATGCAGTACCTGTTTGCTAGGAAATCAGGTCATTGTGGGTGCGCCTTTGAAGGGCATATTGAGACCTTGGCCTCTCTTCTTTCTCTTTGCTTCCTGGCTGCCTTGAAGTGAACACACCTCCTAGGCCAAGTTCTCCCAACATGATAGACTATGTCACTACAGGGTCAAAGCAACAGGGCCAAGTGACATGAACTGAAAACTCTGAATCTGTGAGCCAAAATGTCTCCTTAACTTTCCCCAAGGTCTTCAGGTGCATGAACACTGACTCCAGTCTTGGTCATGCGTGTGCCACTAGAGCTGATTATTCCTCCCCATCCCTTCTTGTGGCATGGTCTGTCACCAACTTGATTTAATATAAGATAGAGCATTTCAGGGGGGTCCTTCACCTACAGTACAGCTCCTCAAATCCAAACAGTTGCTCCTGGGCCAAACCTCTTCTCACTGAGATCAAGAAAGAGTAGACGATTTAAGAACTTTGCTCTCAGTATCTCCAGGAAATTCAGGGAAACACCCATAGAACTCAACATGGTGGTGTTTGCATCTGTAAGTGGTGCCCAAGGAGGACAATAGAGAGAGGAGACTATTTAAGAACTGTGCTCTAAATAAATCCAGGAAATTCAGGGAGACACCCACAGACTCAACATGGTGGTGTTTGCATCTGCAAGTGGTGCCCAATGAGGACAACTTCCCCTCCTGCATATGGATGTCTCAGAACATAATCAGCTGAGTTCTGCTGGGAGAGAAGATAATCCCCTTGTGTTGGGAAGCTTTCTTGGGATTATCACCGACCATATTCTAATGGATTATATTGATTATCACAGAAAACCTGAACATTGAGGTGTGCTGGATCACTGGTTAGATATTAGATGTGATATCTTGGATCTTCATTACAACTATAGCTGTATTTCTGAGCCCCTGCTGGCCACTGTCCTCATGGATGGAGCACCTCTGATCTCTTTATCTGAAGCCAGTCATCACGGAATGTAATGCCCAGGCATCATTGCAGGGACATTAGGCTCAAATAGCATCAGAGAAGGGACATTTCTGGAGCATGCTGTAAAGTCTATCACCAATTGGATCCACTGGTCTGTGCATCCTGGAGGTGTCACTAGAGGTGTCAGTCTCTGTGTGAAGCAGATAGTTTCCTCCAACTTAGTCATTTTCCTGGAATGAGGGATGCAGGTGAAATTCAGAGGCCATGTCATTGTATTCTTCCTCTTATTCTTATTCTTATTCCTCCTCCTCCTTCTTTTTCCTCTTCTTTTTTGTTTTCTCTGTTTTTAGTACTGGGGGTTGATTTCAGAGACCTCCTAGATACAACCCCAGGCTTATTTTCTTTTTAATTTTCAGGCAGGGTCTTGCTACATTTATGAGGGTCTTGCTAAATTGTTGAGGCTGATCTCTAACCTGTGATCCTCCTGTCTCAGCCTCCTGAGTACTAGGATTACAGGCAGGCTCCACCATGCCTGGTTGAGGGTGCGAATTCTAATGAAACAGTTCCTCACTTTATCTCTGAGCCTGAGCACATCAAGAAAAATGGGGTTGACTTAGCGTCTCTGTATTTGTGGTTTATTTTTAATGTCAATATCATCGTGGGAAACTAATAATCAGTTCTGCTCTAGCCATCCCAACAGCTGTGTAGGACACGCCATTGCTGCTTCACTGTGCAGTCTCTAAGGACACGGGATGTGGAGTGTCCCTTCCTGGGATTATTTTCCACTTTTCACCTTCTTTCCTGAACTTTAGACATTTTATAAATTTGATAGTTTCATGTTGTTTATTTTTAAGGTTTCTTAATGTGTTCTGGGTTCACATTTGGAGATAAAATTGGAAATGAGGTCAATCAAATGAAGATTTTGATTTTCCTAGTGGATTTGGCTTCTGCAGTCTTGGGAGGCAGACATCTCTGAGGGGCAGTGGCCACCATGTCCCATGATTATGTGTGGGCCTGGACACCAGGGGGCGCTCAGGGCCAGTCTTGAGGGGGCTGCAGGTGGCAGAGCTGGGATGAGCCACCTGGCCCTGCTTGCTGCCCTCTACTGAGAGCTCACAGCTGTGATGTTCCCACCCACCCTGCTCACAAAGCCCCACCCTTGCTCCAGCCCCTGATATCCTCAGGCAGAGGGGTCTAAGGCAAGACCCAGGGTGACATCAGAAAACTGGGAGGACCCGCATTTGCATGAATGGACCTTCCCCCTCCCAGAGTATGAAGATAACAAAGGAGAGGTTTGGGGAAGCTCTGCTCAGCTGTGGGGCACAGAAGACAGGACTCAGGGATGAGCTGTACCATGGCCTGGTCCTCTCTTCTCCTAGCCATCCTAGCTCACAGCACAGGTAACTAGATACAGAGGGGAAGACGGGCCTAGGAATCTCTCAAGTCTCTCTGATGGGGACTCTGCCTTTTCCTCTTTTCTCTAGACCCCAAATCACCCTCCCCATGTCTCTCCCACTTCCAGGGTCCTGGGCCCAGTCTGTGCTGACTCAGCCGCCCTCAGTGTCTGGGAACCCAGGACAGAGGGTCACCATCTCCTGCGCTGGAAGCAGCAGCAACATCGGTAGCAATTATGTGCATTGGTACCAGCAGCTCCCAGGAACATCCCCCAAACTCCTCATCTATGAAAATAGCAGGCGATACTCAGGGGTCCCTGATCGCTTCTCTGGCTCCAAGTCTGGCAACTCGGCCTCCCTGAGCATCACTGGGCTGCAGCCTGAGGATGAGGCTGATTATTACTGTCAGTCCTATGATGACAGCCTTGGTGCTCGCACAGTGCTCCAGGCCCATGAGGAAGTGTGACAAGAACCCCTTCCCCTTCTGCCAGGAGAGTAAACACCCAGCAGCTCCAGCTCAGTCCTGGCCTGGGGTTTCTGCTGTTGCCACCACCGTGGGCCCAGCTGCATCTAAAGGCACTGCCTGGCAGTGAGGAGCCCTCTCCTCTGTCCTCAGCCACTCACAGCAGCTGATCCTAGGAGAAGGTCTCCTTACAAACAGACAGTCCTGCCTCTGTCTACCTTGTGGAGCTGCACCAGGGCCTGTCACCTCTTTGCCATAAAGATCCATAGATGAGACAGCTGGTCCGGCTGAGGGCTTCTCAGACTTAACCTCTGATGGGGAATCCTGTGTCTCCATCATCCATTTTTCACAGGACTTCCAGAGCTGTGTCATCCTCTCCCTGGTCCCCTCACGGCTACAATGTGGGACTCCATGCATGTGGCATCGCCAAACAGCTTGCCCAGGCTTGGTGACCAGAGTATTTTTGAGGGGCTGAGTCATGTAGACCTGGCTGATCATCCACATGACCGACTTACTCTCCATGACACTGGCAAATCAAGAAAACCCAAACCAAACCAAAACTTTTAGACCTCAGTCTTTGACCATTGTCTTTCTGTTTATAATTTTCTAGAGTAAATTAAAAATATAATTGTCATTTAAGCCAGCTGTGCATCCAAAGCGAGGTTCAAAATAAATAACTTCATCAGTAACTTGGTCATGAAAACAATTTCTCACATTCATTCAAAACACTCAGATAAGGTTAAGAACATGCGACACTAAAACAGAATGACACTTTGGGGGAGGGTTCAACAAAACTAGAGAAATACATATAAATAGTTATAAGCAAGTCAGACATAAACGAATGGAAACCATATGGAAAATGTAGTGTCAATAGCACAAGAATCAATCAACAGTTATTTGATAAATTATCACACATCCCTTTAGATAAGGAGGCCTGCAGGGGGTGCTATGGGTCTTTACAGAGGACATAGAGTAACTCAGTAGTTCAACTTTATTGGACCATGTCCAGTTGCTATGGTCCGTGTACGATGCTCAGGCAGCTGCCTCATCCCACAGACAAAACCACAGCACACAGCTGCCCCAGGTCTCCCCTGACAGTGTAACTGCTCTCAGGGCTTTGGACCAGGTGGAGGAAGGGGATGGTAAGGGGCTCGTGTTTGCACATTTCCCTCCACAAATACACCACCTTTGTGCATGGAACTCACTGGGAAATAAATGTCATCAGAAAGTCAAGTCCCAGCTCAGAGGCCTGGAGGTCCTTCCAGTGTCCACCCTGGATCCTTCTCCCTCTCCTCCTCACTTGCTCTACAGGGTCCAGCCATTGCAGGCATCCTGTGTCTTCCTTATTCATGACGTGCACCTGGTTTGGGTTTCAGGGTCCGATTCTCAGGCGGTGGTGCCACGGCCTTGCCTCCTACGGAGTCTGTGTGAATACACGCACGGCGTGGCAAAAGCTTCAAGGAAGTATGCCCGTAGAAAAGGTGGCCTGGCAAAATCCTCTGTTTTCTTGGCTATTCTCTCTTTGCTGTAAATGCCACAGCCCTGCCTCCTACGGAGTCTGCGTGAACACGCGCGACGTGGCAAAAGCTTCAAGGAAGTATGCCCGTAGAAAAGGTGGCCTGGCAAAATCTGTTTTCTTGGCTGTTCTCTCTTTGCTGTAAACTTCTTGTATTCTCTTAATCTTTAACAGGTATGGCTCAGTGAGCGCAGCGTTTTGTTCAAAATCATCAACTGTGTCTTATGAGAAAAATAGACGGGTCTTTCCCAGAAATGTGACTTTGGCCCCGAACGCTCCCTCGCTCTTGCTTGAATTAGCCCAAAAGGGAGAGGGGGCTCAAGAACAGTTGTGTATAGATTAAAACAGGTAGAACTTTTGTGGAAACTTCATAGAAATGGTTTTAGGGATGGTTTGAAAGAGATTTAGATATTTGGAACAAAGAAAATTATAGAAGTTTAAAGTAAGAAAGCAATAACAGGTACTAGGTTAAACATTAAACTCTTGCCCTGTAGCCATAACCTCAATTCCCATTATTGATAGTTTAGGTGCAAAAACCGCGTTTGGCAGCTGTCCACAGCATTATACAAAACAAGACGTATGCTCTGACGTGCCCATGACATTATGCCAAACAAGACGTATGCTCTGACATTTATTTGCTCTTATTGCTTTGCATTGATACTTTTTAGAAATTATTAAGAAATCATTAAGATTGTATAAACTGTAGGCATAAACAATGATCAGCTGATTATGTATTCTGTTTCCTTAATCATTGTGTATAAAATCCTTGCCTGAAGCTTTGCAAAATACACTCAGATACAACTTCCTTGAGTTGTGTCTGTTTGTCAAATCATCACCGACTCCTTGCCCACCATCCCGAGACCCCTGTCCCGTCGGTCTCAGTTTCCCGGCTGAGCTGGTCCGTCACACGGTGGTGTCTCAGGACCCTCACTGACAGTGTCCCCAGCAGGACAGTCACTCTCCCCTGTGGCTCCAACATTGGAGTGGTCACCAATGATCACTATCCATACTGCACAATCACCAGGACAGTGATTTATAACACAGACAACAGAAGCCCCTGGTCTCTTCCCCAGTTTTCGGGCTCTGTCCTTGGGGGCAAAGATGGCCTGATCCTGTCAGGGGCACGGACCGAGGACCAGGCCAAGGACTTCTCTGTGCCCAGTACAGTGGTGCCTAGTGCAGTGTGAGATGTAGACAGGAACCAAGACCTAAACACGCAGGTGCCTGAGGCTGGTCACAAACATGATCACGTAGTATGGGTGTCACATGACATGCACTGAGATCTCTGGCAGCCTCCAGTTGACTGTCCATGGAGAGGAAGGAGACAGGATGAAGATGGTTGATTCCTGTTTTTGTTTGAGTCCTAAAGTGGAAAAAATTCAATTATCACATGTTCCCAAAAGAACGGTAACCGCTGCTTCAAATCAGGGCTGAAGTCAAGACACTTCTTCCAGAAGGAAGCATTTCTAGTGGAGTATGGGTTGCAATTAAAAGAAAAGGAAAAGGCACCCTTTAGCATATTACTAAATTTTATCTTTTTGTGTTTAATTTTAATATAACACGAGTGCATTGCAAAACATTTAAAATATTAATTATAAAATTTTTAGTGTTAGCTATAAATTTCTTTTGTTTTTTACCCTCCTAGTACAGTGCAGTTGGTTGCATCATTCAAAGGCTAAGACACCTGCTCAACCTATTTCTTGTTACTTAATGGACACTTATTAGTTTGTTTTGGAGGGGTACTGGGGATAGACCAAAGGGGCATCCTACCACTGAGCAACAACCCCATATATATATTTTTTAGTTTTGAAACAGGGACTTGCTAAGTCTCTGAGGGTCTTGCTAGATTGCTGGGGTTGGCCTCAAACCTGTGATCCTCTTGTCTCAGCCTCCCCAGTACTGGGATCACAGCATGTGTCAGTATATCTGGTTAATGGAATCTTAATAACACCTAAACAATGGGTCATTCTCTAACAAAATTCTCCTATGTGCTCGAGGTAGTAGGCATGTCTAGGGCCACCCTAATGTTTTATGACAATTGTTATATTCACTGTGTTGATTATTGGTGAGTTTTTCATTTGAATTCACAAGTCCTTGAAAACACTCCTAATTTTAGCATTAGTAATATGGAGCTGAGCCTAGAGCTGAGAACATAAATACATTAAACAATATACATGAAATCACCGTGAAACGTGACAAAATAATAGAAATAGGATTGTGGAGGACAAACACTCCCAGAACTTCTCCGTATGTGTGATGTCATGAGAAACCAATAAGGGAGACAGGAACTTGGCTTTGTAAGCAGCCTGAGTACTGAGTTCATTCCTAAACGCTCCCTGGGCTCAGGTAGCTGGCTTCTTATTTCATGTGGAGTTTGTATGTGGGCACCTCTTACCCTGAGGATCCATATAATGGAGGTGATTCACATGTCTTGTTCCCACGAAGAAAGACCCAATGGAAAAATAAGCCTGAGGTGTGGTCAGAGACTGTCACCTGGTAGGAGCCTCACTCTGCCTTTGGGAGAGGAGTGGACAGTGGACAAGGCCCTGGTGGAGGCAGGATCCCATATGACATCATTTTAGAGACATGATGACCTGGGCCTGCAACAGGGGATGCTGTGGGCCTGCCACTCAGAGGTCTGTGGGGATCTCAGCTGGGAAACAGACACCTGCTTCCTGGTTTCTGCTCAAGACTACAGTGCACAGTAGCAGCTGGGGACTCTGTGGGTACCTGGCGAGCTTCAAGGGGAGCCTTGCCCACTTCCTCCCTCTCCCAGAAATGATGACTGGTCATGGGGCTCCACACAGTCCCCGGGACAGGTTGCTTTGAACAGAAATCAATTTGCATGAAGGGCCTGTCTCACTCCTCTGGGGTTTGAGGGAAGATAAGAAAGACCTGCAGCTTGTCTGCCTCAGCACAGCTCTCGTGTGTCTTCACCATGGCCGGGACCCTACTCTTCCTCCTCCTCCTCCTCCACTGCACAGGTCAGCATGGTCCCAGCATCCTATTGCCCAGAGCTCACTGAAACAACCTTGCAATCACATGCCAGCCATGTCCGCCCTCTCCCTCGTATCTAGGGCATAATGACTGTCTGTGTTTCAGAGTCCCTTTCCCAGCTGGTGATGACCCAGTCTCCATCGGCATCTGCCTCCCTGGGAGCTTCGGTCAAGCTCACCTGCACCCTGAGCAGTAAGCACAGGACCTACACCATTGCGTGGTTTCAGCAGCAGCCGGGGCAGAGTCCTCGGTATTTGATGTATGTTAAGAGTGATGGAAGCCATGTCAAAGTGGACGGGATCTCTGCACGCTTCTCAGGCTCCAGCTCCGGGGCTGACCGCTACTTGACCATCTCCAACATCCAGAGTTATGACGAAGCCGACTATTTCTGTGGTGCAGGTCACACCACTGATGGCAAATACGAGTAAAGCACAGTGACCAAGATGAATGGGGAAGTGGGACAAAAACTGTTTTCTCTCCTTTGCTACCATGGCTGGCATGTGGTTCCTGAGGTGTGTGGTGCCCTGAGCCTTCATCAGTGCTGGGTGTTTCCTTCTCATTCCCCAAGAGCAGAGCCACAGCTACAGCAACTCCTGTCATGAACTCCTTGGGAAGAAGGCGGCCAATCTGGGATGGTATAGAGTGCAGTGCTCTGTGTTAATGACGAGCAGGGAGAAACCATACGTGGTGTGTGCACAGTGTCACTGCGTGGGGGAGTAAGAATATTCTCTCCAGATTGGAAGACTAGGACTAAGGTTTCACTGTTACCTCACGCAAATGTATCTCAATGTCCACCCATGGAAGATACTTTTTTCCAGGAGGTCAACCTGTATGAATATACAAAGAACCTGTTCATCGCTGTGACCCTGCCCAGCAGCACAGCCTGAAGGTGACTGTGTGGACTCAGCAGGGGTCCACCTGCATGAATATACAGGAGCCTGTTCATCGCTGTCCTTGCAGTCCTTGCAGAAGCAGCATGGCAGTTGCTTCTGATCATTAGTGCACAGACATCTCTGTGGATGAGCAACCCGGAGGTGTTCTGGGAGGGGATGACCAGTCATGATGGACACACATTCGCATAAACAGCCCCTGCTCTGCAGAGGGTGGGAAAGAGAAGGAGGCCCAGGGCAGCCCAGCCACACTGTGGGAGTCCCTGGCTGTGTCCACCATGGCCTGGACTCCTCTCCTCTTGCTTCTCTTCTCCCCCTGCACGGGTGGTAACAGAACTTGGTGACTCATGGCAGCCCCGAGCCTGCTTCTGTCTCTTCTGGCTCAGACTCTTGACAAACTTTATCTTGATCCTTGCTCCATAACCCAGGAGCATCTGTGCTTGCCGGTTCCCTCTCCCATCTGTGTTGACTCTGCCACCCTCTCTACATGTCCTGGGACTTCTGTGAGACTCCTCTGCACCCTGAGCAGTGGCTTCAGAATTGATGTCTAAGTCATATCCTGGGTCTGGCAGAAGCCAGGGAGCCCTCAGTGACAACTCTTGTGTCATAAAGACTTGGATAACCAGCAGGGCTCTGGGATTTCCTAACATGCATTGGACAATGTGTGGCTTTTGTACAGCTCTGTGGTCCAGCACAAGGATCAGGCTGACTATTAAGGTTGGATTGGACAGTGTCTTATTTTCCACAGTAGTACAGACAGATGGAGAAATGGGACCAAATATAGCAATCCCATTGGATCTGTTTTGTTTCTAACTTTGTTGATGTAAAATGTATCTATACTGTTATTACAAAAAAGAAAAACCATGAAACAATTTCCCAGCTTTGCACCAACTAAGTACAAAGACTCAAGGCAAATGATAGAAGAACTAAAGAAATCCTCAGCCATATAGCTATTACCAAGGGAATCTAAAGAAATCTGTGCCACTGAGTTACATGTGGATGTAAATAGCCTCACGCCTGGACAGCAGCCTGCAACCCACTGTCCTGTCCTCCCCCTAGAGCTCCCTCATAGCTCAGACTCGAAGTTGACCCCAAGGTCACGCACGCCATACCTCCCTCCAGAGCACGGCAGGGACAGACTGAGGCCTTGCTTAGACATTCTGGAGACATGACCCTAAAAAATTATGATTCAAGGGGCTGGGCGTGGTGGCGCAAGCTTGTAATTCCAGTACTTTAGAAGGGGGAGACCGGAGGATCCGGGTTCCGGAACTTCGTGAGACCCGGTTTCAAAATAAAGGATAAAAAATAGGACTGGGGGTGTAACTCAGAGGTAGAATGCCCCTGGGTTCAATCTCCGGTACCGCAAAACGAAAAAATTATGATTCAATTGTGAGGGTAAGTGTACAGGGTAAAAATAACAAGAAACCATAGTATAAAGGATAAAATTTCACCAGAGATCAGTTTCTGCCCAGCAGGACCCAGCAATTGGACCTTGGCATTAGACAATGAATTCTGTGAATGCTTTGAATTTAAAATAGCATGGTGTCCTTAAGTTAAACATGTATGTGGTCCCGCTGTCTCTGCAGAATGACACTCACAATTTTTTTATTTTATTTTGTTTAGTTTTTTGTGTATGTGATACTGGAGATTGAACCCAGGTGTGTTCTACCACTGAACAACATCCCAGCACTTTCTTACTCTTTGTTGTGAAACAGGCCTCACTAAGTTGCTAAGGGTCCTGCTAGGTTACTGAAGCTAGCCTCAAACCTTCAATCCTCCTGTATCATTCTCCCAAGCACTGAGATCACAAGCATGTACCGCCACTCTCAACTTGTTTACTTTTTTTTTTAATTGGTGCATTGTAATCATACATCTTGATGCAGTTCAGGGTGATAGAGGCATACAGGCACACAGAACTTGATGAGCCCTCCCACACTTCCACCCACTACCTCTCCATCCCCACCTTTCTGTGCTCAGCAGTGGCTTTGATGAGTTTGTATGTGTACATCATGTCCATTGGGGTGTTTTCCCCTTCAACTCTTCCTCCCCCTCCATCTCCCTCAGTTTGGTCCCCTCCTTCATCCCACTGGGTTTCTTGTTTGTCTGGACTCCCTCCTGTGTCCCAATTTCTTCCTATCTTCCACATATGAGGGAAAATATCCAACTCTTTGTTTTTTGAGACTGACTAATCTCACTTAACATAATATTCTCCAGTTCCATCCATTTCCCTGCAAACGTCATAATTTTGTTCTTCTCTAAGTCCTTAATTTTACAATTATTCAAAAAGTACATGTGGGGAGGAAAATGCTGATCTTCTGCTCCATGGGGAAGGAGAGCAGCTTAAAAATAGAGTTTTTAAGATAAGCTTTCCTCTTCCTCATGAGATTTTGTTAAAAGCTGAACTTTGTTTCACCTTTAAACATACCACTGCCTTATACAAAAAAGAGAATATAATTTAGTTTATTTTAATTGGGTGATAATATAAAATCTGCTTGAAAGCATAGTCTTCTTTTTCTCTTTTATTCTTGGTATCTTTTTCTCTTTTATTCTTGGTATTCTTGGTATTAGGCACCCTGAACCCAGGGCCTCTTTCATGCTAGGCATGTGCTCTACCACTGAGCTCCATCGCAGACCTAGAACGGTCCCCTTTTGAACGTCTTCCAGCTCAGCAGTCCCAGAGCCTGCACTGTGTGTCATTTAATGAGAAAGGAGGTTCAAGTGCCATGCTAACAGTCTCTTACAAGTGGCTTCTCCTTCCTTTCAATAATCAGTGTATGAATATATCAGTGTAGCAATCCAGTCACAAACCTACGAAAAAAATCAAAGCGCCTTCTTAAGATTACTTTGGCTTTAGTGAATTCTTGAAAGCACACTAGCCGTGTGCAATTTCAATCCTTGTTATTTTCACATCACCTTCAGGCCCCTATATTATTTAAAATAATTCACCATTGTGGATGGACTCACAGTGAAGGCATAGCTTCAGTATTTGGGGGTTTTATGTCAATATCATCGTGGGAAACTAATAATCAGTTACACTCTAGCCATTCCAACAGCTGTGTAGGACACGCCATTGCTGCTTCACTGTGCAGTCTCTAAGGACACGGGATGTGGAGTGTCCCTTCCTGGGATTATTTTCCACTTTTCACCTTCTTTCCTGATCTTGAGCCATTTTATAAATTTGATGGCTTCATGTTGCTTAACTTTAAGGTTTCTTAGTATGTTCTAGGTTCACATTTGGAGATAAAATTGGAAAGGAGCGCAATCACATTAAGATTTTAATTTTCCTAGTGGATTTGGCTTCTGCAGTCATGGGAGGCAGACACCTCTGAGGGGCAGTGGTCACCATGTCCCATGATGATGTGTGTGGGCCTGGACACCAGGGGGCGCTCAGGGCCAGTCCTGAGGGGTCTGCAGGTGTCAGAGCTGGGATGAGCCACCTGGCCCTGCTTGCAGCCCTCTACTGAGAGCTCACAGCTGTGATGCTCCCACCCACCCTGCTCACAAACCCCACCCTTGCTCCAGCCCCTGATATCCTCAGGCAGAGGGGTCTAAGGCAAGACCCAGGGTGACATCAGAAAACTGGAAGGAACCGCATTTGCATGAATGGACCTTCCCCCTCCCAGAGTATGAAGATAACAAAGGAGAGGTTTGGGGAAGCTCAGCTCAGCTGTGGGGCATAGAAGACAGGACTCAGGGATGAGCTGCACCATGGCCTGGTCCTCTCTTCTCCTAGCCGTCTTAGCTCACAGCACAGGTAACTAGATACAGAGGAGAAGACGGGCCTAGGAATCTCTCGAGTCTCTCTGATGGGTACTCTGCCTTTTTCTATTTTCTCTAGACCCCAAATCACCCTCCCCGTGTCTCTCCCACTTCCAGGGTCCTGGGCCCAGTCTGTGCTGACTCAGCCGCCCTCAGTATCTGGGAACCCGGGACAGAGGGTCACCATCTCCTGCACTGGAAGCAGCAGCAACATCGGTGAAAATTATGTGAACTGGTACCAGCAGCTCCCAGGAACATCCCCCAAACTCCTCATCTATGGTAATAGCAATCGACCCTCAGGGCTCCCTGATCGCTTCTCTGGCTCCAAGTCTGGCAACTCGGCCTCCCTGAGCATCACTGGGCTGCAGCCTGAGGATGAGGCTGATTATTACTGTCAGTCCTATGATGACAGCCTCGATGCTCGCACAGTGCTCCAGGCCCATGAGGAAGTGTGACAAGAACCCCTTCCCCATCTGCCAGGAGAGTAAACACCCAGCAGCTCCAGCTCAGTCCTGGCCTGGGGTTTCTGCTGCTGCCACCACCGTGGGCCCAGCTGCATCTAAAGGCACTGCCTGGCAGTGAGGAGCCCTCTCCTCTGTCCTCAGCCACTCACAGCAGCTGATCCTAGGAGAAGGTCTCCTTACAAACAGACAGTCCTGCTTCTGTCTACCTTGTGGAGCTGCACCAGAGCCTGTCACCTCTTTGCCATGAAGACCCATAGATGAGACAGCTTTTCCAGCTGAGGGCTTCTCAGACTTGACCTCTGATGGGGAATCCTGTGTCTCCATCATCCATTTTTCACAGGACTTCCAGAGCTGTGTCATCCTCTCCCTGGTCCCCTCACGGCTACAATGTGGGACTCCATGCATGTGGCATCGCCAAACAGCTTGCCCAGGCTTGGTGACCAGAGTATTTTTGAGGGGCTGAGTCATGTAGACCTGGCTGATCATCCACATGACCGACTTACTCTCCATGACACTGGCAAACCAAGAAAACCCAAACCAAACCAAAACTTTTAGACCTCAGTCTTTGACCATTGTCTTTCTGTTTATAATTTTCTAGAGTAAATTAAAAATATAATTGTCATTTAAGCCAGCTGTGCATCCAAAGCGAGGTTCAAAATAAATAACTTCATCAGTAACTTGGTCATGAAAACAATTTCTCACATTCATTCAAAACACTCAGATAAGGTTAAGAACATGCGACACTAAAACAGAATGACAGACACTTTGGGGGAGGGTTCAACAAAACTAGAGAAATACATATAAATAGTTACAAGCAAATCAGACATAAATGAATGGAAACCATTTGGAAAATGTAGTGTCAATAGCACAAGAATCAATCAACAGTTATTTGATAAATTATCACACATCCCTTTAGATAAGGAGGCCTGCAGGGAGCGCTATGGGTCTTTACAGAGGACATAGAGAAGCTCAGTGGTTCAACTTTATTGGACCATGTCCAGTTGCTATGGTCTGTGTACGATGCTCAGGCAGCTGCCTCATCCCACAGACAAAACCACAGCACACAGCTGCCCCAGGTCTCGCCTGACAGTGTAACTGCTCTCAGGGCTTTGGACCAGGTGGAGGAAGGGGATGGTAAGGGGCTCGTGTTTGCACATTTCCCTCCACAAATACACCACCTTTGTGCATGGAGCTCACTGGGAAATAAATGTCATCAGAAAGTCAAGTCCCAGCTCAGAGGCCTGGAGGTCCTTCCAGTGTCCACCCTGGATCCTTCTCCCTCTCCTCCTCACTTGCTCTACAGGGTCCAGCCATTGCAGGCATCCTGTGTCTTCCTTATTCATGACGTGCACCTGGTTTGGGTTTCAGGGTCCGATTCTCAGGCGGTGGTGTCTCAGGACCCTCACTGACAGTGTCCCCAGCAGGACAGTCACTCTCCCCTGTGGCTCCAACATTGGAGTGGTCACCAATGATCACTATCCATACTGCACAATCACCAGGACAGTGATTTATAACACAGACAACAGAAGCCCCTGGTCTCTTCCCCAGTTTTCGGGCTCTGTCCTTGGGGGCAAAGGTGGCCTGATCCTGTCAGGGGCACGGACCGAGGACCAGGCTGAGGACTTCTCTGTGCCCAGTACAGTGGTGCCTAGTGCAGTGTGAGATGTAGACAGGAACCAAGACCTAAACACACAGGTGCCTGAGGCTGGTCACAAACATGATCACGTAGTATGGGTGTCACATGACACGCACTGAGATCTCTGGCAGCCTCCAGTTGACTGTCCATGGAGAGGAAGGAGACAGGATGAAGATGGTTGATTCCTGTTTTTGTTTGAGTCCTAAAGTGGAAAAAAATCAATTATCACATGTTCCCAAAAGAACGGTAACCGCTGCTTCAAATCAGGGCTGAAGTCAAGACACTTCTTCCAGAAGGAAGCATTTCTAGTGGAGTATGGGTTGCAATTAAAAGAAAAGGAAAAAGCACCCTTTAGCATATTACTAAATTTTATCTTTTTGTGTTTAATTTTAATATAACACGAGTGCATTGCAAAACATTTAAAATATTAATTATAAAATTTTTAGTGTTAGCTATAAATTTCTTTTGTTTTTTACCCTCCTAGTACAGTACAGTTTGTTGCATCATTCAAAGGCTAAGACACCTGCTCAACCTATTTCTTGTTACTTAATGGACACTTATTAGTTTGTTTTGGAGAGGTACTGGGGATAGACCAAAGGGGCATCCTACCACTGAGCAACAACCCCATATATATATTTTTTAGTTTTGAAACAGGGACTTGCTAAGTCTCTGAGGGTCTTGCTAGATTGCTGGGGTTGGCCTCAAACCTGTGATCCTCTTGTCTCAGCCTCCCCAGTACTGGGATCACAGCATGTGTCAGTATATCTGGTTAATGGAATCTTAATAACACCTAAACAATGGGTCATTCTCTAACAAAATTCTCCTATGTACTCGAGGTAGTAGGCATGTCTAGGGCCACCCTAATGTTTTATGACAATTGTTATATTCACTGTGTTATTGATTCTTGGTGAGTTTTTTCATTTGAATTCACAAGTCCTTGAAAACACTCCTAATTTTAGCATTAGTAATATGGAGCTGAGCCTAGAGCTGAGAACATAAATACATTAAACAATATACATGAAATCACCGTGAAACGTGACAAAATAATAGAAATAGGATTGTGGAGGAGACGGAGGAGGGTTTCTGTAGGAAAAGAAAGTGGGCTCACAAATAAAGAAGTCCGAAAGGACCATGTTTAGGTGGAGGTGGCAGAGGGAGTTGACTGTGTGCCACTAAGGTAGACTCAACGTCAGGGAGTTCCGTGTGGCTCCCGCTCCTGCCTCCTCCAAGGCCCTGCCCACCAGGCAGATGAGCATCACCACGTTCACACTTCCCTGTCTACACTCCTAAGTGGTCCATGTGGGTGGGGATCTATTTGCATGACTGCTCCCTCCTCTAGGTCAGTAGTGAGGGGATAAGAGAGGCCCGGGGCAGCCCACAACAGGTGTGGACCCAGAGGGTTGTGTTCAGCATGGCCTGGGCCCCTCTTCTCCTCCTGTTCTTCTGTCACTTTTCAGGTAGGGGCGACCCTCATGTATCCAGGGCCACTTTGCAGCCAGAGTCTGTCCCCTCTGTCTCCCGTCTCCCAGCAGCTCCAACACTGTCCGTGTTGGCTCACCATGACTGTCTGTGTTTGCAGGTTCCCTCTCCCGCCCTATGCTGAGTCAGACGCCCTTCCTCTCTGCAGCTCCTGGAGCTTCTGTCAGACTCACCTGCACCCTGAGCTGTGGTTTCATTGTTTCTGGCTACCACATATCCTGGTATCAGTGGAAGCCGGAGAACCCTCCCCGATTTCTGCTGCGATACCACTCACACTCAGATAAGAGCCAGGGCTCGGGGGTCCCCAGCCGCTTCTCTGGATCCAAAGATGACTCAGCCAATGCGGGACTTTTATTCATCTCTGAACTTCAGCAAGAGGATGAAGCCGACTATTACTGTCTCACATTTCATGCCAATAGTGTCACTTACACAGTGCTGCACACCAAGGGGGAAGCAAGACTGAAACCTTCCCTCTGCTCTGCCCAGCATGTGCTCTAAGTGCCGCACTGTGTGGGACTGAATCTAAATAAGGAGGTCACTTATTATCACTGCGTTGGCCAGCAACTGATTTTCTAGGACTTTCACATATGAAAACACCTTCTTTTCCATAGGTAAAATGTTAATATTACCCATTGCTGGTACCGTCTCCCCTGAGCATGTGTGCAGTGGCATACATCACTTCTCTGTGCTGCTTCCCTGCAGGGAGATAACGCATAAGGAGAGAGGACTTATGCCCTGCCCGGGACCAGCTCAGAGTCTAGCCCTGACTCAGAGGCTGTTGTGGACTGAGCGCTTCTGCTCAGTCACCAGGATCAGCCTGCACGCAGCCCACCACAACTGAGCAGCTCCAGGAGTGAAGTCACCTTTCCCTCACCTGCTAGTTCCAGCTAGTTAAACTTTAAGTCTAATATGTCCTCCAAGACCCCATGTGTTAAAGACTTGGTCTACAGCCCTTGGAGCTCTTGGGAGACCCTTAGGATGTGGGGCCTATTTGCAAGGAAATCAGGTCATTGTGGGTGCGCCTTCGAAGATAATATTGGGACCTTGGCCTCTCTGCTCTCACTCTCTTTGCTGCCTGGCTGCCTTGAAGTGAACACACCTCCTAAGCCAGTTACTCCCAACATGATAAACTATGTCCCTACAGGCTCAAAGCAAGAGGACCAAGTGACATACAATGAAAACTCAGAATCTGCGAGCCAAAATGTCTCCTTAACTCCTCAGATGTAACCTGGCCTGACAGGAACTGGAACTGGGAGATTTCAAAGAAACTGGGCAAATACATCGTCCTCCTGCTAATTTGTGTGGTCACTTTTTCTTGGATTATAGCAGTGACGATGATGACCAAGAAAGTAATATTCCATGTCCAAACCACATCAGATATATTGGTATTGATAAATCCCTAGAGTCTCATAATATAATATGCAAAATGTCTAGCATACAGTTTTTGAAGGCCCCATATCAAGAACAAGAAATTTATAATGTGAATGAGTAAAGATTATCCACAGACACTAACACTGAGTTAACTCCGGTGCATGAATTATGTGGCAGAGATTTTTTTTTTTTACTGGTGCATTGTAATCATACATCATGATGAAGTTCAGAGTGATAGAGGCCTACGTGCACACAGCACTCGCTGAGGCCTCCCCCAGTTCCCACCACACTCCTTCTCCCTCCCCACCTTCCCATGCATGACACGTGATTGGCATTGATAAATCTGTGTATATATATCATGCCTATTGAAATGTTTCCCTCTTCAAGTCTCCTGCCCCCTCTTCCCTCCCTCAGTTACGTCCCCTCCCTCACTCCACTAGGGCTTGTCCTCCTTTGTCTGGAGTCCCTCCTGTGTCCCAAGTTCTCCCTAGCTTCACATATGATGGAAAACATCCAACCTTTCACTTTTTGTGACTGACTAATCTCACATAGCATAATATTCTCCAGTTCCTTTCATTTCCCTGCAAATGACATAATTGTGTTCTTCTTTATGGCTGAGCAGAATTCCATTGTGTGTCCATTCATCCGTTGATGGACACCTAGGCTGGTTCCATAGTTTGGGAATTAGGAATTGTCCTCCTATCAACATAGATATGCATGCATTACTATATTTGTCTAGTTTCAAGTCTTTTGGGAAGATACCCAGGAATGGTATAGCTGGATCATATGGTAGGTTCATTCCCATTCTTATGAGGACCCTCCACACTGTTTTGCACAGTGGTTGCACTAATTTGCAAGTCCACCGACAATGTACCAGAGTTCCTACTTCTCCGTATCCTTTCCAGCATTTATTATAATTTGTGTTTTCAATGATTACCATTCTATTGGGGTTAGGTGAAATCTCAGGGTAGTTTTGATTTGTATCTCTCTGATTGCAAATAGTGTTAAACATTTTTATACATTTATTGGCAATTTGTATTTCTTCTTTGGTGATATGTCTATTTAGTTCACTGGCCCATTTTTTGATTGGGTTATTCATTTTTTGGCATTAAGTTTCTTGAGCTCTTTGTATATTTTAGATATTAGTCCTCTATAGAAGGATCAGCTGGCAAAGATCTTCTCCCTTTCAGTTGGCTCTCTTTTGAGGTTGTTGCTAGATTTCTTTGCTGCAAGAAGCTCTTCAATTTAATGCAATCCCACGTGTTAAACCTTGCTTTATTTCTTGTGCCTTTGGGGTCTTATTGAGGAAGTCGTTACCCATGCCTCTCTGTTGGAGCATTGGTTCTATGCCTGCTTCAAGTAACTGGAAAATCTCTGGTATAATTTCCAGGTTTTTGATCCATCTTGAGTTGACTCTTGTGCAGGGTGAGAAATGGGATTAATTTCCATTTTTCTACATATGAATAACCAGTTTTGCCAGCATCATTACTGAAGAGACTTTTTTCCAGTGCATGTTTTTGGCCCATTTGTCAAAAATCATTTGGCTGTAAGTGTGCGGATTTGTTTCTGAAACTTCAATTCTGCTCCATTGGTCTATGTGTCTGCTTGTGTGCCAATGTCATGCTTCTGTCTCTTCTGGCTAGACTCTTGACAAACTTCATCTTGATCCTTGCTCCATAAACCAGGAGCATCTGTGCTTGCCGGTTCCCTCTCCCATCTGTGTTGACTCTGCCACCCTCTCTACATGTCCTGGGACTTCTGTGAGACTCCTCTGCACCCTGAGCAGTGGCTTCAGAATTGATGTCTAGGTCATATCCTGGGTCTGGCAGAAGCCAGGGAGCCCTTGGTCATAAAGACTTGGATAACCAGCAGGGCTCTGGGATTTCCTAACATGCATTGGACAATGTGTGGCTTTTGCACAGCTCTGTGGTCCAGCACAAGGATCAGGCTGACTATTAAGGTTGGATTGGACAGTGACTTCTTTTCCACAGTAGTACAGACAGATGGAGAAATGGGACCAAATATAGCAATCCCATTGGATCTGTTTTGTGTTTCTAACTTTGTTGATGTAAAATGTATCTATACTGCTATTACTACAAAGAAAAACCATGAAACAATTCCCCAGCTTTGCACCAACTAAGTACAAAGACTCAAGGCAAATGATAGAAGAACTAAAGAAATCCTCAGCCATATAGCTATTACCAAGGGAATCTAAAGAAATCTGTGCCACTGAGTTACATGTGGATGTAAATAGCCTCACGCCTGGACAGCAGCCTGCAACCCACTGTCCTGTCCTCCCCCTAGAGCTCCCTCATAGCTCAGACTCGAAGATGACCCCAAGGTCACGCACGCCATACCTCCCTACAGAGCACGGCAGGGACAGACTGAGGCCTTGCTTAGACATTCTGGAGACATGACCCTAAAAAATTATGATTCAAGGGGCCGGGCGTGGTGGCGCACGCTTGTAATCCCAGTACTTTAGGAGGCAGAGACCGGAGGATCCGGGTTCGCGGCCAGCCTCAGCTCTCTATCTCTCTCTCCCTGTCTCTCTCTCGCTCTCTCTCTCTCTCTCTCTCTCTCTCCTTAGTGAGGCCCTCCGGAACTTCGTGAGACCCGGTTTCAAAATAAAGGATAAAAAATAGGGCTGGGGGTGTAACTCAGAGGTAGAACACCCCTGGGTTCAATCCCCGGTACCGCAAAAACAAAAAAAATTATGATTCAATTGTGAGGGTAAGTGTACAGGGTAAAAATAAGAAGAAACCATAGTATAAAGGATAAAATTTCACCAGAGATCAGTTTCTTTCCAGCAGGACCCAGCAATTGGACCTTGGCATTAGACAATGAATTCTGTGAATGCTTTGAATTTAAAATAGCATGGTGTCCTTAACTTAAACATGTATGTAGTCCCGCTGTCTCTGCAGAATGACACTCACATTTTTTTTTATTTTATTTTGTTTAGTTTTTTGTGTATGTGATACTGGAGACTGAACCCAGGTGTGTTCTACCACTGAACTACATCCCAGCACTTTCTTACTCTTTGTTGTGAAATAGGCCCTCACTAAGTTGCTAAGGGTCCTGCTAGGTTACTGAAGCTAGCCTCAAACCTTCAATCCTCCTATATCATTCTCCCAAGCACTGAGATTACAAGCATGTACCACCACTCTCAACTTGTTTACTTTTTTTTTTAATTGGTGCATTGTAATCCTACATCTTGATGCAGTTCAGGGTGATAGAGGCATACAGGCAGACAGAACTTGATGAGCCCTCCCCCACTCCCACCCCACTCCCTCTCCATCCCCACTATTCTGTGCTCAGCAGTGATTGGCTTTGATGAGTTTGTATGTGTACATCATGTCCATTGGGGTGTTTCCCCCTTCAACTCTTCCTCGCCCCTCCATCTCCCTCAGTTTGGTCCCCTCCTTCATCCCACTGGGTTTCTTGTTTGTCTGGACTCCCTCCTGTGTCCCGATTTCTCCCTATCTTCCACATATGAGGGAAAACATCCAACTCTTTGTTTTTTGAGACTGACTAATCTCACTTAACATAATATTCTCCAGTTCCATCCATTTCCCTGCAAACGTCATAATTTTGTTCTTCTCTAAGTCCTTAATTTTACAATTATTCAAAAAACACATGTGGGGAGGAAAATGCTGATCTTCTGCTCCATGGGGAAGGAGAGCAGATTAAAAATAGAGTTTTTAAGATAAGCTTTCCTCTTCCTCATGAGATTTTGTTAAAACCTGAACTTTGTTTCACATTTAAACATACCACTGCCTTATACAAAAAAGAGAATATAATTTAGTTTATTTTAATTGGGTGATAATATAAAATCTGCTTGAAAGCATAGTCTTCTTTTTCTCTTTTATTCTTGGTATTCTTGGTATTAGGCACCCTGAACCCAGGGCCTCTTTCATGCTAGGCATGTGCTCTACCACTGAGCTCCATCGCAGACCTAGAACAGTCCCCTTTTGAACGTCTTCCAGCTCAGCAGTCCCAGAGCCTGCACTTGTGTCTCATTTAATGAGAAAGGAGGTTCAAGTGCCATGCTAACAGTCTCTTACAAGTGGTTTCTCCTTCCTTTCAATAATCAGTGTATGAATATATCAGTGTAGCAATCCAGTCACAAACCTACGAAAAAAATCAAAGCGCCTTCTTAAGATTACTTTGGCTTTAGTGAATTCTTGAAAGCACACTAGCCGTGTGCAATTTCAATCCTTGTTATTTTCACATCACCTTCAGGCCCCTATATTATTTAAAATAATTCACCATTGTGGATGGACTCACAGTGAAGGCATAGCTTCAGTATTTGGGGGTTTTATGTCAATATCATCGTGGGAAACTAATAATCAGTTACACTCTAGCCATCCCAACAGCTGTGTAGGACACGCCATTGCTGCTTCACTGTGCAGTCTCTAAGGACAGGGGATGTGGAGTGTCCCTTCCTGGGATTATTTTCCACTTTTCACCTTCTTTCCTGATCTTGAGCCATTTTATAAATTTGATGGCTTCATGTTGCTTAACTTTAAGGTTTCTTAGTATGTTCTAGGTTCACATTTGGAAATAAAATTGGAAAGGAGCGCAATCACATTAAGATTTTAATTTTCCTAGTGGATTTGACTTCTGCAGTCATGGGAGGCAGACACCTCTGAGGGGCAGTGGCCACCATGTCCCATGATGATGTGTGTGGGCCTGGACACCAGGGGGCGCTCAGGGCCAGTCCTGAGGGGTCTGCAGGTGTCAGAGCTGGGATGAGCCACCTGGCCCTGCTTGCAGCCCTCTACTGAGAGCTCACAGCTGTGATGTCCCCAGCCACTCTGCTCACAAAGCCCCACCCTTGCTCCAGCCCCTGATATCCTCAGGCAGAGAGGTCTAAGGCAAGACCCAGGGTGACATCAGAAAACTGGAAGGAACCGCATTTGCATGAATGGACCTTCCCCCTCCCAGAGTATGAAGATAACAAAGGAGAGGTTTGGGGAAGCTCAGCTCAGCTGTGGGGCACAGAAGACAGGACTCAGGGATGAGCTGCACCATGTCCTGGTCCTCTCTTCTCCTAGCCGTCCTAGCTCACAGCACAGGTATCTAGATACAGAGAAGACGGGCCTAGGAATCTCTCGAATCTCTCTGATGGGGAATCTGCCTTTTTCTATTTTCTCTAGACCCCAAATCACCCTCCCCTTGTCTCTCCCAATTCCAGGGTCCTGGGCCCAGTCTGTGCTGACTCAGCCGCCCTCAGTATCTGGGAACCCGGGACAGAGGGTCACCATCTCCTGCACTGGAAGCAGCAGCAACATCGGTGAAAATTATGTGAACTGGTACCAGCAGCTCCCAGGAACATCCCCCAAACTCCTCATCTATGGTAATAGCAATCGACCCTCAGGGGTCCCTGATCGCTTCTCTGGCTCCGAGTCTGGCAACTCGGCCTCCCTGAGCATCACTGGGCTGCAGCCTGAGGATGAGGCTGTTTATCACTGTCAGTCCTATGATGACAGCCTTGATGGTTACACAGTGCTCCAGGCCCATGAGGAAGTGTGACAAGAACCCCTTCCCCTTCTGCCAGGGAGTAAACACCAGCAGCTCCGGCTCAGGCCTGGCCTGGGGTTTCTGCTGCTGCCACCACCGTGGGCCCAGCTGCATCTAAGGGCACTGCCTGGCAGTGAGGAGCCCTCTCCTCTGTCCTCAGCCACTCACAGCAGCTGATCCTAGGAGAAGGTCTCCTTACAAACAGACAGTCCTGCCTCTGTCTACCTTGTGGAGCTGCATCAGAGCCTGTCACCTCTTTGCTCTGAAGTTCAGGTGATGAGGCAGCTGGTCCGGCTGAGGGCTTCTCAGACTTGACCTCTAAATGGGGAATCCTGTGTCTCCATCATCCATTTCTCCCTGGAGTTCCAGAGCTGTGTCATCCTCTCCCTGGTCCCCTCATGGCAACAATGTGGGACTCCATGTATGTGGCATTGCCAAACAGCTCGCCCAGGCTTGGTAACCAGAGTATTTTTGAGGGACTTAGTCATGTAGACCTGGCTGATCATCCACATGGCTGACTTACTCTCCACGACACTGGCAAACCAAGAAAACCCAAACCAAACCAAAACCTTTAGACCTCAGTCTTTGACCATTGTCTTTCTGTTTATAATTTTCAGAGTAAATTAAAAATATAATTGCCATTTACATCAGCTGTGCATCCAATACGAGGCTCAAAATAAATAACTTCATCCGTCACTTGATCACGAAAACAATTTCTCATATTCATTCAAAACACAGATAAGATTAAGACTATGTGACACTAAAACAGAATGACTGACCCTTTGGGAGAGTTTCAAGAAAACTAGAGTAATACATAGAAACAGATATAAGCAAATCAGACACAAGCAATGAATGGAAAACCATCTGGGAAATGCAGTGCTAGTATCACAAGAGTCAATTAACAGTTATTTGTTATATGAGCGCACACATCTTTAGATAAAGAGAATGGCAGGGGGCGCTGTTGGCCTTGACAGAGGACTTAGATAAGCTCGGGTTCAGCTTCATTGGACCATATACAGTTGCTCACTGGTCCGTGTACAATGCTCAGGCAGCTGCCTCCACCCACAGATGAAACCCACAGCTGCCCCCAGGTCTTCCCCTGACAGTGTAACTGCTCCCAGGGCTTTGGACCAGGTGGAGGGAGAGGATGGTAAGGAGCTCAAATCTGCATATTTCCACCCCACAAATGCACCGCCTTTGTGCAGGGAGCTCAGTAAGAAATAAAGGCCATCAGAAAGTCCAGTGCCAGCTCTCAGGCCAGGAGGTCCTTCCAGCGTCCACCCCGTGGCCTGGACGCTTCTCCCTCTCCTCCTCACTCGCTCTTCAGGATTCTAGTCATTGCAAGCACCCTCTGTCTTCCTTCTTCATCCCTAACATGCCTTTGGTTTGGGTTTCAGGGTCCGGTTCTCAGGCGGTGGTGTCTCAGGACCCTCACTGACAGTGTCCCCAGCAGGACAGTCATTCTCCCCTGTGGCTCCAACATTGGAGTGGTCACCGATGATCACTATCCATACTGGTTCCAGCAGAAGCCTGGACTATCCCCAGAACACTGATTTATAACACAGACAACACGTGCTCCTCTTCACTTTCCTAGTTTACAGGCACTGTCCTTGGGGGAAAAGATGGCCTGACCCCTCAGGCACACAGTCCCCCAGGCTGAGTACTCCTACCTGCTCCAATACAGTGGAGGCTAGTGCGGTGAGAGATGTAGAGAGGACGCAAGACCTAAACATGCATGTGACTGAGGCTGGTCACAAATATGTCCACGTAGTATGGGCGTCACATGACAAGACACAGAGCCCTCTGACAGCCTCCACTTGCCTGTCCATGGAGACAAAAGAGACAGGAGGGGGACGGTTGATTCCTGTTTTTGTTTGGGTGGGAAAATTTCAATTATCATATGTTCCAAAAGAACAGTAACCATTGCTTCATATCATCGCTGAACTCAAGACACTTCTTCAAGAGGGAAATATTCCTAGTGGGGGTCGGGTTGCAATTAAGAGAAAAGGAAAGAACACCCTTTTGCATATTACTAAATTTTATCTTTTTGCGCTTAATTTTAATACAGGTGCATTGCAAAATATTTAAAACATTGAAAATTATAATACTATTGGTGTGAGCTATAAATTTCTTTTGATTTTTATCCCCCTAGTAGAGTACATTTTGTTACATCATTTAAAGAATAAGACACCTGCTCAACATATTTTCTTCTTACTTAATGGACATTTATTAATTTATTTTGGAGGGGTATTGGGGGTAGAGCCTAGGGGCATCCTACCTCTAAGGAGTAACCCCATACATTTTTTTAAATTTTGAAACAGGGTCTCACAAAGTTGCTGAGTGACTTACTAGGTTGAAGGGGCTGGCCTCAAACCTCTTGTCTCAGCCTCCCAAGTACTGGGATAACAGCATGTGTCAGTGTGTCTGGTTCATAGAATCTTTATAAAACCTAAACAATGGGTCATTCTGTAAGAAAATTCTCCTATGTGCCCTAGGTAGTAGGCATGTCTAGGGCCACCCTACTGTTTTATGACAATTGTTACATTCACTGTATTATTGATTCCTGGTGAGCTTGTCATTTGAATTCAAAAGTTTATGAAAACACACATAATTTTAGCGTTAGTAATATGGAGCTTAACCCAGTGCTGAGCACATGAACACATCAATTAATATGCATGAAATAACAGAAAACATAGAAAATAATAGAAATAGTATCATGGAGGAGACAGAAGGAGGGTTCCTGTGGTAAAATAAAGTGGGCTCACACCTGGAGAAGTCCTGAAGCACCCCATGTTTAGGTGAGGATGGCAGAGGGAGGGGACCCTATGCCACTACGGTGGACTCAGCATCCAGCACTCCCTGTGTGGCTCCAGCTCCTGCCTCCTCCCAGGTCCTGCCGACCAGGCAAATGAGCATCACCGCATTCACACTCTCCTGTCTACACTCCTGGCTAAGTGGTCCATGGAGAGGCTGTGTGTGCATGATCTTCCTCTCCTCTAGCCCAGTAGTGAGGGGATAAGAGAGGCCCGGGGCAGCCCACACCAGGTATGAACCAAGAAAGGATGTGTTCGCCGTGGCCTGGCCTCCTCTCACCCTCCTGTTCTTCTGTCACTTCTCAGGTAGGGGCAGCCCTCGTGTGCCCAGGGTGAGTCCCCAGCCTGAGTCTATCCCCTCTGGTTCTGATCTCCCAGCTCTGATCCCTAACTCTGTCCCTGATGGCTCGCCATGACTGTCTGTGCTTGCAGGTTCCCTCTCCCAGCCGGTGCTGACTCAGCCACCCTCCCTCTCTGCAGCTCTTGGAACAGGTGCCAGACTCACCTGCACCCTGAGCAGTGGTTTAGTCGTATCTGGCTGCCACAAATCCTGTACCAGCAGAAGCCAGAGAATCCGCCCCAATCTCTGCTATGATGCCAATCAGACTCAAGTAAGAACCAGAGCTCAGGATCCCCAGCCACTTCTCTCAATCCAAAGGTGCCTCCACCAATGCAGAGAAAATAATCCCCTTGAGTTGGGCAGCTTGCTTGGTTGGGATCACCACTGACCACATGCTGATGGATTATGTTGAGTGTCACAGAAGACCTGGACACTGAGGTGTGCTGGATCCTTGTTCAGAGATCAGATGTGATATCTACGATCATCCTTACAATTATAGTTGTACTTTTGACTACCATAGAGGAATTCTCATTCACTCTTGTGGGAATGCAGTACGGCATCAGTGTCTTCAGAAAACAGACTGGTAGATACTTACAGAGCTAACAACCTCTTACCATATAATCCAGCAATCATATTAGGTATCTGTCCCAGTTAGTGGGAAGTGTGTGTCTTCCCAAGAACCTGAATGGAAATGTTTATGGCCACTTTGTTCATGAATGCTAAAACTGGAAGCAGCCACAATGCCCCTCAGTAGGGGAATAAATAACCCCTGTATATATCCAGAATGAAATGATATTCAGTGATTAAAAATCCTTCTCTAGACACCGCTCCTACAGATTTAGGCTCTGGGGCTCACTTCTCCCCTCCCACACCCTCACTGGCCATAGACATCTTCCCACATGGGCTCTCCTGTCCACCCTCATCTCTCCTCTCTTAGCTCCTGGCAGTGACTGATGAACAAGAAGCAAAGATGGAGCTGAAAAGACACGGTTGGCAGAGTTTTTGCTTTTATGAAAATATCTAATTCCCTCAAATGACATCTACTTGTACAGTGGATTACTCAAAGCTCCCCCAGCCCCGCCCCACTCTCAGCTTTCACCATGTTCATGCTCAGGGACGTCAGGGCGAGGGAAATGATTTGCATGGAAGCGTGCTTTCTGTACTCACAAGGGAGAGGATAAGAGAGACCCTGGGCAGCTCTGCTCGGCTGTGGGCTGAGGAAGCAGATCCTGGGGCATCTCACCATGGCCTGGACCCCTCTCCTTCTCGTACTCCTCACTCTCTGCTCAGGTGGCTGGCTGTTGAAAGCACAAGTCATGATGGGGGACACTGGGTTGATTTTCCCCTTTTGGCCAGGGCATTGGCACAAATATTAACCTCATACTCACCCCTCTCTGTCTCCACCTCCTTTGTTCCAGGGTCCTGGACACAGTCTGCTCTGATCCAAGAAGTCTCCATATCAGAGTCTGTGGGACAGAAGGTCACCCTGTCCTGCTCTGGGACCAGCGACAATGTTGGAACTTATTATGTCGGCTGGTACCAACAGTTTCCTGGTGCTGTCCCCAAAACTGTGATGCTCGGAACTTCCCGGCCGTCAGGGGTCCCTGATCGATTCTCCGGCTCCTACTCTGGCAACACGGCCACCCTGAGCATCACTGGGCTCCAGCCTGAGGACGAGGCGGATTATTACTGCTCAACGTGGGACAGAAGTGTGAACGCTCACACAGTGCTCCAGATGCATGGGGAACTGAGACCAAAACCTGCCCTGGTCCTCCTGTGAGACTGATCACCCTGACTGCCTGTGACACAGAGGGCGACAGCTGTGGACTCTGCGTCGATGGGTCTGACTCTCAGAGCACAGGCTTAGATTTCTGACCTTTGTGACTACAATTATAATTGACCACCATTTTAAAATAAGGAATTCCTCTGAAATAAAGCACATAAGTATATTATTACTCTTTTTTTAATTTATTTTGCGGAACCGGGGGTTGAACCCAGGGGCATTCTACCTCCGAGCTCCACCCCCAGTCCCGTTTTTTATTCTTTATTCTGAAACAGGGTCTCACTAAGTTGCAGAGGACCTTACTAAGTAGCTGAGGCTGGCCATGAACCCGGATCCTCCTGTCTCCGCCTTCCAAGTGTTGGGATTACAAGCATGCGCCACCACACCCGGCTTATTACTCTTTTAGTAATGTAAAGTATTAATATTATGGTAAAATTATAGATTTCTGTGTTTTACATTATTTTGTTTTTTTACTTTTATTGATACATGATAGTCTCACATCATAATGTAGTTCATAGTGATAGTGACATACATGCACCAGCACTTCTTTGGCTTCAAGATGTGAAGATGAACCCAGGCAGGCTGGTGCATGCCTGTGATTCCAGCACATGGGAGGCTGAAACAGGAGGTTCATAGGTTCCAGGCCAGCCTCAACAACTTAATGAGACACTCGGCAACTTAGTGAGACTCTGTTTCAAATAAAAAATAAAAAGGGCTGGGGCTGTATCTCCGAGGTAGACCATCCCTAGTTTCCATCTACACTACCAAAAAATATGTGAAAATGTGACCATGTGATGATAATCTTGCTATTGGTGAAACACTTCTGGTCATTTTTATGGATTGTGTGAGCACCAAGGGAGATGCCTGCCATTTTCAGTGGGATCCTTGGGGATGATGCCCAAAATGGGAATCAGGAAGTTAGTTTTGTGGACATGGTATAAAAATAAATTGAGGCATGAAGAACAAATTATAACCAAAGCACACCAGAGTCTCCATGCCTGTGTGAGAACAGGGCTTCTCAGATTTGGACTATGTCCATGGATTCTGTGAGTGTCTTGTAAAATGTGCATTCTGAAACAGCAGGTCTGATATGGGATCTAAGATTTTGCATTTCCCCCAGTATCCAGAATGACATTTTAACATCATTAAATACAAAGAGAGCTTTAAAACGAGACCAGAAGCCCTTAGCAGACAGAATCCAAAGAGACCAATTGCACAGAGGAAATTAAAGTCTTTTGATGGCAGAGGAGTCCACCTGAAATGACAGGTGACAGTGCGGTGAGGCTCCACTTTATGTAACTAAATAGAAAAGAAAGCGACCACCTGACTCAGCTCCCTGTGACCTGACCTCCCCCCGTCTCTCACCCATCGCCCTATTGTCTTGTGCTCCAATCTTCATTCATGACTTTCGTTCTGCATTCTTGGATCTCTCTCCCTTTCCTACCACGCCTTCTCCACCGTGAGCTCGTTAGCTAATACCAAAGTCTTCATCTCAGAAAATCCAGGGGCTTTTTCTGAGCTCTTTCCTTGGAAGTTGGTGTTGACATCCCCTCTTCCATCGTGAGCCTCTCTCGTCCTTCAAGTGGAAGAAGCCCTGGGTTCACTGATTTCTCCCTCTACCCATTAGCACCTTTTCTTGCTGTTTCCTCATTTCCAGTGAACCAAGTGAATCACACAGTATAGTAATTTACTCTCTACTAACTCAGTATTATGAGCTTTATGAGCCATCCTTTTGAGGAATCGAAGGAAGGGGAGAATCCTGGTTTAGTGAGTGGCCCTGGGAATTGGCTGCATGGCTGACCAGTCCCTGTTCTCAGTTTGTGTAGCTCTCAGTCAATACAGAGTTTTTATGAGACATGTCTCCCCTAAGGATTCATTATATATCAGGGTGGATTCTGTGTCCTGTCCCTCCTGAGGAGGCCCAAATACACATAAAGACTCAGAAGAGGAAGGAGGCTGTCCCTGAGGAGGGTCCTAGCTCTCGCCTTCGGCAGGGAGGCAGTGGTCAAGGGCCTGGGGAAGGCAGGAGCCTCTGTCAGGACCCCTGTGTCACCTGGTCAGAGACATGATGGACCTACTTCTGGGCAGCAGGGGGCGCTCTGTCCTAACAGCTGAAGGATCAGTGGAGCTCTCAGTGAGTAAAGCAAACACACACACACACACACACACACACACACATATACACACACACACACTGACTATAGGAATCTTAAAGGACTAGCATAGATCTAAAGTAAAGATAATGACTGTTTCTGCTTTGGGGAGATTTTGAGTTTGTTTTGGAGATGATTTTAGAGATGTTACCTTAGCAACATGGTCTCGGTCTGGAGACAGAAGAGGAACATAGACTTGACCCGTGGTCACCACTGGGGAAGGTGACCAGTAGAATGGACTGGACCTGTAGGCTCATGCTGATGGAAGTGATGGGCCTCCAGGTAGTGAGTAAAGACCACAGCAACAGGTAGATTTTGGAGCACACCTATAAGCACAGAAGACAGCTTCCATGAGCAAATGCACTGTATACGCAGAGCCAGTTGAATAAACATCTGTCATCATTTCAATTAGCCTAAAGCCAGAAAGTTATTGATAAACAAAATGTTTGTACCTGAGCTCAAAAGCCACCATATGTCCAAGAAATTGTAACACTGCGCCCTTCACCCACACCCCAGAAAGGACCCCAGGGAGAAACCGTGGAAAGAGAATGAGGGGTTTGTGAGCTCAGTTTCAACAGACACTTCTGCTTTGGATAAAGGGGGTGAAGGAAGCAAATAAATGAATAGAGAACACATGGACCAGTCTGGACTCAATCCTTATACACCACGTCCTGTGGGGAGTCCTGCAGCTGCAAACCAGAGATTCCTTTAGTCTCCCTTCACTTTATCAACTACTGAGACAATTAAATCTGCTAAATTACAAATGAAAACACAGAAAAACTTCCATGAGAAAACTTGGAAGGTATTTGTGAATTGACAAACCATGGAAGACTTAAAATGTACATACATTGCAAGTTGAACTTCAGTGAACAGTGAATGGATAATAATTTTACATCGCCCTCATTGAGTGCACTAACACTTTATAGTGTCTTTTATTTATTTATTTATTTATTTATTTATTTATTTATTTATTGCAGTACCGGGGATTGAACCCAGGGGTGTTCTACCTCCGCGCTACACCCCCGGCCCTATTTTTTATACTTTATTTTGAAACCGGGTCTCATGAAGTTGCAGAAGGCCTCACTAAGTAGAAAGAGAGAGAGAGAGAGAGAGAGACAGGGAGAGAGAGAGCGAGAGAGCTGAGGCTGGCCGCGAACCAGGATCCTCCAGTCTCCGCCTCCAAAAGTACTGGGATTACAAGCGTGCGCCACCACGCCC
>PVJS01011385.1:0-45864 GCA_004027185.1 Glis glis | reverse complement strand
ACCCAGGGGCGTTCTACCTCCGCGCTACACCCCTGGCCCTATTTTTTATACTTTATTTTGAAACCGGGTCTCACGAAGTTGTGGAAGGCCTCACTAAGTAGAGAGAGAGAGAGAGAGAGAGAGAGAGAGAGACAGGGAGGGGTAGAGAGAGAGAGAGAGAGAGAGAGCTGAGGCTGGCCGCGAACCCAGATCCTCTGGTCTCTGCCTCCCAAAGTACTGGGATTACAAGCGTGCACCACCACGCCCGGCTCACATATCTTTCTAATAAACAACTCATATCTATACCCCCAGCTTCTCACCTGTAGAGTTCAGTGAACTAGGATCTCAAGCAGGTTCACGTAGGAGAAAGATGAGGCTGGACCATTATCTGGGGAAGGGACTAATAAACATGAACTTCTAAGAGAAAAATTGAAAAGATAGAAAATATGCAATCTTTGAAAAGGATGCCAGCCTGGTGTATATCGTTGTGTGTGGTGATAGTAAGACAGAAATGACAAAGTCAAAAAACTATGAAATGCTGGTGCTTGTACCAAACTCAGGAATGGAGACAGTAGGGAAGAGGGACCTGCAATCTCCACACTGAGCCATGGTGGTCCAGACCAAAATCCGGGGCTCCATGACCAAGGAAGAAGGGAAGAAGGGGTGCAGGGGCTAGCTGGGTTGCACATGCTTTCCAAGCTGGCAGCGGAATCAGTGTCGTGTGCCTCTGTGGGGCTTCGGCTTCCACAGTTCCATTGCCACAATCAGTGTGAGGGGATGACAATCCCTGGGCCTCTGAAAAGAGCCTGACCACGTGGGATGACTCACAGGGCTGCATTTTAGAACAAAGATAGGTAGCAGCTGTGGAGGACAAAGATAGGTAGCAGCTGTGGAGGATAATCTGTAAGCCTCTTGGCCAGCTAGCAGAGACCCCGGGCTAAGCCTGAGCGGCTGGTGCTCAGGCGTGTTGAATGGGACTGCAGGTGAGGCTGTGCTGGCTCAGCTGCCAGGTTGCCCTTCGTGTTAGCAAGGTTGGTGGTGGTCTAGAGACACAGGGACATCTCCTGGCCCATCGCTCCTACCACAGACACTGGAAACCTCAACAGCCTCTTTCCTCACCCCCTCAAATTCTCCTCTCCCTGGGGGAAAGCTACTTTCTGGAATATCATTAGTGAGGAAAAAAAATTTTTTTATGTCCTATACCTTCATGCCTTTGCCTTTTGATTCTCAACATTTTCTGCTCTCAGAAAGCCCAATTCTTGCAGACAAAAGCTTTGGCTTTCTAACATGGGCTTTAATAGCCCATTTTGGAGACCAAAAGCTGAACGCTGCTTTTCTTTGTCATAAAAAGCTAAAGCTGCCCAAAGGAATGAATTCTTCCAAGGAAATAGGGAGATGGTCACCTACCAGAATATATGGAAAATAAAAGCACATTAAAGTATTACTACTGTTTCTGTGTGCTCTTTGTATTTCCAGGTCCTCTAGGGCAAGTCGTGTCTCAGTTATCTTTATGTCAACCCTGGCACAATACCAGAGACACACAGGGTTTTTCACTTGTTTGTTTATTTTTAGTGAAGGGTTAGCACGGGAAATAGAAATTTTAAAAAATGTGCTTCTTTAAACCAGCTTTTTAAAAATCATTATAGATTTATTTGGAGGGGAATGTCCAGAGAAAAGGTGAAAAGCACACTCGCTCTATCCATCCACCCCGAGGCTGTGACGTGGCACATTCACTCCTCTTTAATGCTTCCTCTCACCAAGGAATAGTACTACTTGTAAATAAGGCTGAGACTGGAGGCCTGTAGTCATCCTGACATTCATCAGTTCAAGAAAAAGTGAATATTCGCATACCAGATGTGGTGGCGCATGCCTGGAATCCCAGTACTTGGGAGGCTGAGACAGGAGGATCGCAGGCTTGAGGCCAACCTGAGCAACTTAGTGGAACCCTCAGCAAACTGGCAAGAGCCTGTTTCAAAATGAAAGATAAAATAGGACTGGGAGTGTAGCTCAGATGTAGAACGCCCCTGGGTTCCATCCCCAACACCCAAAATTTTAAAAGTGAATATTCTCACCTTAAGCAGTCTCTGTATTGTCTTGGGAATACTTACTGGGTGTGTGGCTTTAAAGTAGTTCATGTGAATCAGCTCCTAACCGCAAACCTTTCTTTATTAGTATTATTATTATTAACAACACATGTTAAGTGTGCAAGTTAATGAGATTCACCATGATAGGTCCATACATGTATACATCATACATTGATCATGTCTACCCACCTGCTGTTGCCCCACCCCTTCCCCCAATCCCGCTCATATGCTGTGGTAGGAATGTAAATTAGTACAGTCACTATGAAAAATAGTACAGAGTTTCCTCAAAAAACTGAAAATACAACTACCATATGACCCAGCTATACCACTTCTGGGTACTCATCCAAGGGAATTGAAGTTAGTATACAAAGAGATACCTGCATACCCCTGTTTATTGCAACACTCTTCACAATAGCTAAGATATGGAATCAACCTCCATAGCTTTATTTGGGGATCTCCTGCCTGCCCCACTAAGCCATCTCCAATCCCCAATGATGGTATGTTTAAGTAGCAAAAGATCTTTCTTTTCAAAATGTAATTCAAGGCTGAAAAGGAGAAAGTCTTTTAGTAAAATAAGGCATGGGAATTAAGGTAGTATGAGGCTAATCACAAAACGCTCTGATTTTATTTCACAGACTCTTACAGACTGGCTTCCCTAGACTCCTGGATCTTTCACTAAGGAGAGCCTGAGTCAATAGGGGTATCAGGTCTACTCTGGCAAGCCAATAATTTCGAATTCATACCAGTTCAAGTTGGAAAGCTGTTGATTACAGTTGAATGTACAAATATTCTAGAACCCTACAACCTTGATTTACTTGCAATGCGATAGTGAGCAAAGTTCTGAAGATTTTTTTCTTTGCTTTATTTGTGGTACCGGAGATTGAACCCAGGGGTTTTCTTCTCTGAGCTACACCCCCAGCCCTGTCTTATTTATTTATTTTTTTATTTTGAAACGGGGTCTCACTAGGTTGCTGAGGGCTTTTGCTAAGCTGCTGAGGCTGGCCTGGAACCTGTGATTCTTCTGTCTCAGTCTCCCAAGTACTAGGATTATAGGAATGTGCCACGGAGCCTGGCAGTTCTGAAGATTTCTAAGCCTCAGTTCATCTATAAAGTAGTGATACAAGTAGTGATAATAGGAGACCTCCTTCACAAGGATTTTGGGAGAACTGGTTAATGTATATTACATGGTCCATACACAGAACTGTTGTGTGGTAGCTGTTGTTACTCTCATTAACAATGAGGCAATTTGCAGTCATATAGAGGAGCTGAATGTTGTTCCTCCAACTCAAAATTCTTGGCTGGGTGTTTCTTTGTCTAGCTTTTATTTATTTTTTGTCTCACATAGTTTACTTTTAAGGTAAGGAGAAGTTGACAGCTTTATGAAAAAAATCTGGGCATGAATTTTAATATTTAATTGACTTCCAAAATCATTAAAAATGACTTTTTATGTAGAAAAATTACATTCATATTGGGGTGTGACTACTTATTCATGCTGTAAATAACTTTGTCTCTGAAGAGGTGAATAGGAATGTAAATGTATTAAAATATCTGGACATTGTCACTATAACAAATCATTGACCTGAAATTCTCTTTGCGAATGTGTTTGAATATTTTTGATTCCAACTCGATGTTCACCTATCTTGAAGGAATGGCATCTTTTAGTAAGTGAAAATGAGAGGGAAATACATCAGGAAAAAAATTCCTCATGTTTGTTAAAATTTGCCTAATTATCAGTGTAAATGCTGATGTAAAATAGATTTGAGTACCATATGTATGATATGAATGGGATAAAGCAACCAAGCATAGAGTCAATGAAATCTTCCTTCCTTCCTTCCTTCCTTCCTTCCTTCCTTCCCTTTCTTTCTTTCTTCTTACTTTCTTTTTGAAAATATACTACAAACTGAATGTTATTTTGTGTGTGTGTGTGGTACCGGGGATTGAACCCAGGGGTGTTCTACCTCTGTGCTACACCCCCGGCCCTATTTTTTTTATACTTTATTTTGAAACCGGGTCTCACGAAGTTGCGGAGGGCCTCACTAAGTAGAGAGAGAGAGAGAGAGAGAGAGAGACAGAGAGAGAAAGAGAGAGCTGAGGCTGGCCGCGAACCCGGATCCTCCGGTCTCTGCCTCCCAAAGTACTGGGATTACAAGCGTGCGCCACCACGCCTGGCTGTTATTCTTTATTTTGAAACAGGGTCTCACTAAATTGCGGAGGGCCTCACTAAGTAGCTAAGGCTGGCCACGAACCTGCGATCCTCCTCTCAGCCTCCCAAGTACTGGGATTACAAGCGTGCGCCACCACACCCAGCTGAATGTTATTTTCAAATGTAAAAAATGAAAAAGAATAGACATTAAGATTATGATTTGTAAACTATAGAGACTCATTAAAATGGCAAAAAGCCACAAAAATTCCAACTGGTAAATTATTAGGGATTTACACAAAGGTATATTTACAATGATATATCCACAATTGTCTTTGTGGAGCCATTATTTGAAATATGAAAGCAATAGAAGCGATCACAATGTCCCAAATCTGGAAAAGTAGTTAAATTAACTATGTTGTGTGGTATGTCTTTCTGATAGAATACCACACTGCATCCAAAAATCATTTCTAAAATACTCATAAACAATGGTAAATATTTACATTAAGTTATAATTTAATTAATCAAAAAGGTTACCAAAATGTATGCACATATACCACAATATCACAGATTTTACCACCCGGTAGAATTAATAAAAAGTCACAGTTGCACCAACACTTCAGGCCAACAGGCCACTTAGCAGAAGTGGAGTCACTTTCTTCAGTTGCCACTGGACATCATACGGAGTCCTACAGTCTCATGAAGCCCACATTCTTCCCCTGTGCTGCCCACAGACCTCCCTAGACCTCAGGCTGTCACCTGGAGACGTGTCTTCACAGTTTTTCACTGATGGCAGCGCTGACTCTTTCTGATGCCGGGGGTTGGTGCGGGTGGATTGTTGGTGGGGGGGCTAGAGTAATTGCTGGTCATGCCAAATTCCTGTAGACATTTAGAGATGGTAACTGCTGCACACACTTTTCCTAAAGACAGAAGTCATGTTGTCTTCTTGTTAAAGACAGTTCAGGCGGCCAGCCCTGGTTCTCTATGCCTTTACTCCATCCCCCATTGTCCTTGGTACGGTCTCCAACATATGCCAAATGTGGGTGGATTCTGAAGGTGGGAAGGAAGGTGCTTCTGGCATGAGTAATGTTAAGTCAGAGACTCTAAAATAAAACTGTCTGAGACCCACATTTAGTAATTTTGGAGGTCCCTCTCTAACTCACAAACACTTCTTTTCTCCAATGTGCCAGAATGACAAAGTCCTTGGTTGTGGCTTGGGATCCAAACCATCAGAGGAAAAGTTGTTTCTTATCTTTCTGCTTTAAACATCATTTTTCTTTTATGGGCTCCACTGAGACATTTCGGCTAGCTAGGTTCAGTCGGTAACTTCACCATCCATTAGATACATTTTCCTAACCTTGAACCACAAACTCAGTGACTCCATTGTTCTCCCAAATTCGCTAGAAATTGGCACTGAAGAGTATCATGGTAGCTGGATGTGGTGATACATACCTGTAATGCCAGTACTTGGGAGGCTCAGATAGGAGGATCACAGGTTTGAGGCCGGCTTGGGCAACTTAGCAAGACCCTGTTTCAAAATAAAAAATAAAAGGGGCTAGGGGTGAAGGTCAGAGGCCCAGAGGTATGAGCACCGCTGGGTTCAATCCCTGGTACTGCCCTCCACACACACAGAGTATCATGGGGGATTTGAATCCAATGATACTCTACAAAGTTTACTTTAGTTCATACTTTCAATTTTATTCTTTACAGATAAATCAGTGTGTGTGTGTGTGTGTGTGTGTGTGTGTGTGTGAGAGAGAGAGAGAGAGAGAGAGAGAGAGAGAATGTTTCAGGCCTTCCTCTCAGTAATGCACAAATCCTCATTTTGTAAAATACACAAGTAAAATTCATTGCTATCTTATTTCCCTGACTCTTCCTCGTATCCTTTTAGCCTTGAAAGGATATAAAGGTGTAATTCACCTTATATTCTTTCAACTATGAGTCATATTCATTGTTGAGGTTATTTCATTTCAGAAACACACTATCATTGGAGATAGGAAAATAGAGTGCCCATTTGTCCATGTAGTAGTGTTTAGCCTCTATACCACCCAAACCTACATTTAAAATTTTTCTGATTCCATAAAAAAAATGGGTATTCTGTTTTACTCCCTAGCCTAGATTAACATTATCATGGTCTTTCTTCAGTTCAGGGATTTAAACAGGAATACGTAACTGCTTAAATCATAATGGATGTTTGTGGTCCCAGATCTCTAAAATTTGGAACTGGAACATGAAGAATTAACTCTCATAGCTCTTGGTTTTATAAAAAATCCAAGAAGAAAGTTGCAACATCTCAATCCTGAAGATGTCTGTGTTTGTTGGAAGTTTAGGCTTACAAAAGTTGTATCTTAGCTGGGTGTGGTAGCACACGCTTGTAATCTCAGTACTTGGGGGGCTGAGACAGGAGGATTGCAAGTTCAAAGTCAGCCTCGGCAATTTAGCAAAGCTCTCAGCAGCTTAGTGAGACCCTGTTTCCAAATAAAAAATAAAATAGGGCTGGGGGTATACACCAGAGGTAGAATGCCCCTTGGTTCCATCCCCAGGAACACACACACACACCTGGATAAAGCTTAGATATACTTAGTTCCCTCCATCAGGGGCCACCTAGATATAGTTAGTCGCCTCCATCAGGGGTCAGCAAAGGTTGTGAAACTGCATTAAGGACTTGGAGGGGCGCCGGGCGTGGTGGCGCACACTTGTAATCCCAGTACTTTGGGAGGCGGAGACCGGAGGATCCGGGTTCGTGGCCAGCCTCAGCTCGCTCTCTCTCTCTCTCTCTCTCTCTCTCCCTGTCTCTCTCTCTCTCTACCTAGTGAGGCCCTCCGCAACTTCGTGAGACCCGGTTTCAAAATAAAGTATAAAAAAAATTAGGGCCGGGGGTGCAGCGCAGAGGTAGAACGCCCCTGGGTTCATTCCCCGGTACCGCAAAAAAAAAAAGAGGACTTGGAGGGGAGAGGAAAAAAGGAAGGGAGAAGGAAAGGAGGGAAGGAGAAGAAGGAAGGAAAGAGGAAGGAAGGAAGGAAGGAAGGAAGGAAGGAAGGAAGGGAAAGAAGGAAGGAAAGGAGAGAAAGAGGAGGAAGGGAGGGAAGGAAGGGAGGAGGAAGCAAAGGATGGGGAGGAAGGATGGGGGAAAGAAAGGAGGAAGGGAAAGGAAAGGAAATTGAAGGAGAGACCTTTTTAAATACCTGCAGAAAGCCTTCATAAAAGCAGAAACTTCACAGAGGATCTTGTCTCTCACAGAGAATCTTTCCTCAGAATAAGCCTAGCTTAAAAAAGGGCAAGACGGGAAGGATTGCTAGTATTTAGGAGGATCCTATTCCAGAAAAATGCTTGAGTATGTATTGAAATTCAAAGATGCATTATGGGGAGCAACTCTCTCCAAAAGGAGCTTGGAGTGCTGAGTTTGATATGAACATTATTAAATTAAAAGTAATATCTTAAGAATGACTACATGTAACTGTTAGAAAATACTCAATTGAAATCATGAAGTTTCAGTCAGCAACATTATGAACTGTAGGGAGTTTGTGTTTGATTATTTACTAGCAGGTGTTAATGGGCTTTCAGCCAGCAAAACAGGATGGCGTTGTGAATATGTGTGTAAGAGGCTAAACCCTATATTTAAATAAATCATTCTTTTTCACCTGATTCTAATAAAATTTAAAGTCAAAAATAGGAATTAACTTTGGGATGAAAAGAACAGTCCCCAGGCTATGGAATAAATAGAAAACTGAGACAGAATTAAAGGAAGTAGCAGCTCTAAATTTTTACTATTAGCAAAATTGTGATTCTAGAAGATTAGAAATACATTCAACTATCACTCCCTGCTTGGTTAATGAATCATTTGTGCCTTTTAAAAAACACAAATTGAGATCAGCCTCAGCAACTTAGCAAGACTCTCAGTAATCCCAGCGAGACCCTATTTCAAAACAAAAAATAAATTTAAAAAGGGGTTGGGGGTATAGCTTGGAGGAAGAATGCCTCTGGATTCAGTCCCCAGTACCAATAAATAAATAAATAAAAATCACAAATTGATTAAAATATGTTATACACCAAAATTGTGAAAAATAAGTCTTTCCTAAATTTAAATAATATTGTTTCATGCTTTTTCTCTGTTGAGTTTAATGTAATTACTATAAAAAGCAGAAGTAGGAATGTTGTGAATGGCATATTTTGATTGCATTAAGGAATTGAATTTCTGTTTCAAAACTAAATATCTAAAGTTTTATATTAATGGTTTGCAAAACATGTATACAAAAACAGGGTTTACCAGTAGAAAAACTGATTTTTGTTATGAATTCATTCTAGCATAAGTCACTAATTAAATGATCTGTATGAAATTTAGTGACACATATCTTTATTTGCTTATTTTTATCTTGATAGATTCCAATTTTTAAATTTTTTAATTATATTTTAGAAGTCTGAATTAAAGAAGCATCAGGGTAAGTCAATTGAAAATTTTTAGTTTTTCCTAAGGTTATCTTTAATTAAATTAGGAAACATACATACATGCATTTATATTTTTATATAATATTACATATTGCATTTACAAGTTATAAATCAAAATAAAGATTTTTATATATCCTTTCACGATGAGTCAAAAGAAGACATTTTGTTTTAAAAACTCAAGAGCCTATATTTGTATTACTTCTTTGCTAGTCTATGAAATCATTTGGATCTTTATTCTGAAAACTTTGTTATAACAACACATAGCTTGAATATTACGTTGATAAGGGAATATTGTGTGGTACATGAAAGAAAAGAGTTTGTGGTTCTGAAAAGAGAGCAAGATAAATTTAAAAACTTTAATAGCAGAATAGGACCTAGAAAAGAAAGTCTCTATGTATTTGAATACATGAAAATTTGACAGTTCTAATATCACTAGAAATTAAATAGTAGGAAGCAGATTTTCTTCTTTTGTGTGCCAGCCAGAACCGAAATATATAAATCTTGCACTTATAAATATACATTATCTCATTGTAGATGAACCAGATGGTAGGAAAATAAAGCTCATGTACCAAATTTTGGATCCGAAGCTGCTCACATTTCCCTGACTTCTCAAGGTGGAATGGAGTGGGACTCTACCGCCTTCCGTGAGGTGAGCCGTATACCAAGAAGAGACAGTAGCTTGCAGAAGTCACCGACTAAAAACTGCAGACTGTGAGCTGCACACACACATGCCAATGGCTCTAAACTGAAAACCAACGGAATCAAACAACTATGCAGGGAAGTCCCTAGGTGGCAAAAGTGAGTGAGAACGTATGAGTGGCTCTAGGATTTGTCTGTTGGTACCTGGCAGCAATCAGGTATGGGGGCAAAGGTCACAGGTGGGTGTTGGGAGTGGGAGAACCTGGGTCCAGGCAGTGAGGTTACACTTTCTGAAAAGAATTTAGAAACAATAATAAAAATGACTAAAACTTGGTCTGCTGTTTCTTATCACTCTGCACCAGCACTTCCAGAGATGTGATAACATACTCCCCCCCACCACCACCTTGGCACACCACTGTCTAGTAGAATGTATTTTCAGGGCAGAAAAGACTGCATAGAAAACTCCAAAGTATCATTATTTTTAATTTTTGGTTAAAGAATCTCAGGTAAATAAGTATTTTTTGTTATTTTCCCAAAGAACTAAGATTTTCATTTAAAGAGGAACAGAGATAAAATTTTAGAATTAACAGTATAGAAATGCTTTGTTATTGGAACTAAGTAGTAAACATCAGTATGTATATCTTTCCCAAGGTCAATCAAGTGATATGGCCCAGAAGGGATGTTTTATCATGGTTTGTCTTAGCACCTGCATTATTAGATTATTGTTTCTAATGCTATTTTTGTTTCTACTGGAATCTGGGCTTAATCTAAATAAATGGCTAACTTCAAATCTGGAGCAGGGACAAAATAAGCCTAAACAATTAGTGCAAGAAAGCAAAACATTTTCAAAGATGATTGGGATCATTTCAAACAGGCACAAGTGCCAACCCTAAAAGAGGTTCCCACTAGCCAAAATGCTGCAATGTGAAGATCAAAAGGAAACTATTAATCATCATGGATTGATTGAAAAACATGGAATGTATGAAAAGCCAGGGGATTGCAGTATTACACAAAAAGAGAAAAGCTTTTAAAAATATTCTAAAACAAAGGATACAATGTATTCTTGTTGAATCTTGTCACTTGATCCTGTTGGTATTTTTTGACTCATTTATGGTATCAAAAAATAATATAGAAGTTAAAGAATGCCAAATAGATCTGTTAGGATACATTTATGACTGAAGGGGATGTGTCATTAGAAAGACCCCGTAAGTTGTGATCCCCTGCAAGACAATGACATTAAATTAAAATTTAATCACACATTCAAATATCTATATCAATAATATAATTCCAAGAATATTTTGAAAATTAGAGGATACATTAAGTTCAAAGTCTTTAAATGATTTGAAAATGAGTTAAAGTTAAAAGGAAATGTATTTTCCTAAATTAAGAAGCAAATGCTATATTGAGGCAAATGATCATACAGAGTAAGCACTTCAGGATTCTGAGTGGACGAAACAATGAGGTGATGTGTTTAACTAGAACCTGGGGAAGTGGGCGAGGGATCACTTCTTTTGTGAGTTATGGAACCTTTCTATACCAATTTTAAATAGAAATTGGTATATCCTTCAACATCTTAGTCCCAATATAATGCATTCAATTACCTCAATTAACTGCAATGCTAATTCTTTTATTTCTGTCAAGTATCTACCAACTCTTAGAGTATTTGAATTTACCACAAAATATCTTTAAAGTCACAGACATACTATTAATATATTTTGATTAAGAAATAATCTACATGGGGCATGGTGGTGCACATCTATAATCCCAGTAGCTGGGAGGCTGAGACAAGAAGATCACATGTTTGAAGCCAGCACCTGGTAACTTAGCAAAACTCTGTTTAAAAATAAATAGTAGAATAGGGCTGGGGGTGTAGCTCAGAGGTAGAATGCCCCTGGGGTCAATCCCCAGTACCACAAAAAAAGAAAAAAAAGGAGGAAAACAACAATCTGCATGTTTGATAGTTTGTATAATTATAAAACATAAAAGTACTTATGGTAAATCTAATGTGAAATATGTAGTTGATTAATTGATTTAGACTTTAGATTTTAAATTGGAATCTTATTAAGTGTATGTTCATTGCTGAAGTTTTTAAAGAACCTAAGGTCTGCCTTATTTATAAATTTAACTTGTTTTAGTTATAATACTCTTCAGAAAGACTTTATCTGAATTATTTAAAATTTTAATTAAAGTATCTATATAGGAAATCAGGTTTATAAGTAAAGTTTAAAACATTTTAATATACATGATACATTAAGTTTATATATAGGACCAATTATTGCTTAAAATTTCTTAGAAATTATTAAAATATTAGAATAATACTATTGATAAGATGAAAGTATAGAAAATGGCCTTTACACTTTTATTTTCCTCTGCCCCCCACCCCACAAGGGACAGAGGGAAGGTCACAGAGCCTAGAATGATGTGAGGATCCAAGACCAATAACTACAGTGCCGTTGGTCTCCCCTACACACACGGCCCTTGCCAACTGCATCCCCCTCCTTCAGGACCCCAGCTCTACCCTGGCTGCCACAGGAAACAGAACCTCATGCTGTGAGTAATGTGGATAGAGAGATGTGAGTCTCAGAAAGAGGAAAGAACCTTAATGTTTTTACTGCACGTAAATGCCTTCGTTGGTGTGTCTCTCCAAACCCCTTATAAATTGCCCTTTGCAGTTTGCTAATGTAGGACTCGGTGGTTCTTCCTGGCCCCACTCAGGCTGAAATATGTTTAAAAGGAAGTCTGAAAATGATGGGCTAAGGAACTCGATTGTGGTGGTCAAGAAGCCTCTTTCCTCTCTACAAAATAATTATAAGTAAATTCTAATTTAATGTCAGAGTCCTTGATCTTTTTCCCATAGCAATGTCTGTGTGAATGCATATGCTCATACCTACTTTCCATCTGCAAGACAATGAAAGCCATGATGAGCTGGTGGCATAAGCTTTAAGAAACATCACAGACATAGCTCACCTTCTCTTTGTACCAGATAACACTGTTCCGACAAGGGTCATGATGCCTAATGCTTGCTGGTCTCTGTCCTCACTACAATACTATAAATTCTAAGAAACAAATGTATTATTTTATAGTCTTCATCAAGAGTTTTAATGTGTTACTATGATGACTTTCACACTTTCACAGGACTAGTAGTTTAGAGAGAAAACCTTTATCATACACACACACACACACACACACACACACACATGGATTTCATACTTCACTCCTTCCTGTACAGTTCAAGAGTATATTTTACCTATCTATAATGAGTGCAAACATAATGACTTTTTTTGCTTAATTTTCAGCATTTAATGAATGCCTGCTGTCTGCTATTTGTTCTGAGCACTTACTTATTAATTCATTAAATACTCAAAACTATAAAATAGGTTACTAGTACTAGTCTCATTTTATAGAGAGAAAAGTAAAGGCATTAAGAGATTAAGTAACTTACTGACATAGTCACATAGTTAAAAATTAAATCTCTCTGCGATTCAAATCCAGGCAGTCTAGCTGCAGACCTCTGCCTATCCCATGTGGTACACCACCTCTACAATGCCACCTTTACCTTTGAAAATGAAAAGCAGAGTGTTTAAAATTGAGATTCAGTGATGCCTTATTATACCTGTAGTTCTTGCAGTTGTTTGAGGGACTTGGATGCTGCCCCATTCTTAGTACCCCTGGAAATAAAAAAAAAACTCTACTCTGTTGTTACCCTCTGGCTGTACTTTAGTGTCACTGAGACAAACACTGTCATTTCATGGGTATCATTAGGTCTAGTGGTTCACCAGGGTTCACATGCTGTGTGCTTTCTCATCAAAGCCATCTGATATTATTTAGGTCCCTTCTTTTAAACTTTTTTATTTTTTTAAACAAAAATGCATCTTGCTGAGAACCCAAATGCCAATTTCATGTGCATTAAAGCATCAGAATTCCCATTAGGACTTATAATGGGAATGCTGGCAGACCCTTCCTTGCATCAGGGTTGGGTGGGTGGTACTACTGTGAATATCTGTCATCGTGGCATATTTGTGCAATAAAATTAAAATCTTGGTCAGGAATCAGATAGAAGCTTGATATTTTTGATTCACTCTTCTCTGTTATTGCTCATCATCCTTGGAGATATATTTTTTGGCATCTAGAAAACAAGGAATCTGGTTCCTATTGCTTTAGGCTATATAAATACACCCTGTTTATATTAAAATGATAGGCAAATATACTTAAAGTTGGAAAACATGACCACAGAAAACATTTCTTCCCTCTCTTTCCTGAGCACACTGATACACTTTCATTTTCACTGAACTTTTGCCCATGGCCAAAAGAACCTTTTCCCTACTTAAAAACTTTGAGATTCCTTTAATGTGGCATGAATATATTTTTGTAAATATTATTGTGATTTTAAAAACATCAAAATGCATATTTTATAAGCATACAATTCTGCAATATGTTAGTATCTAAATATATTGCGACCCTATTTTTTAAAAGAATTACCTTGCAAAACAATTAGCTTTGAAGATAACAAAATGAAGTAGAAAGAAGAGTCATGAAGACACAGATTTGATTTCTGCATTTATTACTATGTGACTCTGAACAAGCCCTTTAATCACCTTGATCCTCAGTTTCTTCATTTCAGAGGGGAAGATAATACCTACTTCCTAGGATTGTTATAAAGTATACAGAATTAACACATTAAAACCCCTACAGGATAGACATTCAGTAATTATTACCTCTCTACCCCCCATCTCCTTTCTCTTTCACTAACTTAGCTGATTCAGTTAAAGGCAATTTATTTGTGTTTGAACATCCATTCACAATTTTTAAAACTACATATAAACCATACTGAGGAACATATTACTCTTTCTATTTTTAAAAAGCAAGTTTGTTCTCCATATAGATTTACAATGTTTACATTCTCCTGGTACATCTTTTGGCTTGTTTCTTATTTCTGGAAGGCATTAGTAGTACTGTGTGTGTTTTGTTTTGTTTTGTTCTTTTTTTTTAAGATAGCAAGTTCTTATCAGGTAAGATTGTATAAAGGATTTTAATACTAAATAATAAATCATAGCTTTTGTGTAATTAATATTTTATTTTATTCTTGGGTTTCTTGTGAATGATTCTCTCTTTATTACTGTGATTAGACTATAACTTAGCAAATTATACTTACAATGTAAATTGCAGATGAATCTCTGATTGTAGAAGACACTGCTGGTGCCCTGAATCTCATGCCCTGGGCAACTTCTAATTTCAGCCCTAATCTCAGATTCAGGCAATGTTCCATCCCTAGCAAATGTCCCACCTGTGCTTTCTGCCTGCCAAGCTCAGAAAGCTACCAGAGGAGCCTTGGTCTCTGCACCCACTGGGCCTGAAGGCCCAGGGGAGTTCTTCCTCCCTTCCTCTCAGTCAATGGAGAATGGGAGCAATTCAATAAATACCCCCAGCTGCTGTCCTTCCTGTGGTGCCTTTGTACCGACTCAGCGATCCCGATGGAGTCCAGCCCAGTTCTGCAGCAGCGATTCACCCAATCCACTCTTACAGTGCATTTTCCTTCCTTGCTCTTTCTGCTCCCCCACTCCTGGAATCACCTCCCAAATAAAGAACCAAGACACAAGGCCTTTTTCAGGTTCTGCTTTTGAAGGAACCAAATCGAAGACACAGCTCGTAGCTTCCTCTTAAAATTCTTAACGGCTCCTTTTCCACTGTAAATTCTGTAGCAAGATAACCAAGGAAGATGCTCTAGGATCTAACTAACCTAGGCTTGATTCCTACTGGCACATCACCTAAACTCCACCTATCTCCCAAACTCTAGCGGGATTCCACAACTTTCCACCATAGACTACGCTGTGTTTCCAAATACCTTTGTGTCTTTACAGATGCTTTTCTTGATCCAGAATACTCTCTCCTTCCTCATTTGTCTTTCCATCTCCAATTCACTAGCACCATTTACTTAGTTCACTAGTACCACTTGAACCCAACTGGCCAAATCAGGTATTTGGTTTGACCATACTTGGAGCTTCTGAGCCAAGAACTGGCAGATAATTATCATTCCTTAGTTCCCGAGCACTGTCAGCGAGAAAGGAGCACAGTATGAGGGAAAAGAGAATTAAGTCAATGACCTGGACTAGGGTTGCCATATTTATCAAATAAATACAGTCGAATATGAATTTCAGATAAATAACATTTAAAGTATAAATATACTCCAAGCTGGGCTCAGTGCTACAGGCCTGTAATCTAAGTACTTGGGAGGCTGAGAAAGGAGGATCACAGGTTCGAGGCCAGCCTCAGCAACTTAGTGAGATTCTGGTTCCAAATAATAAATAAAAAGAGCTGAGGGTGTAGCTAAGAGGTAGAATGCCCCTGGATTTGATACTCAGTACTACAAAAATAAATAAATGAATAAATAAATAAAGTATATCCCATATCCCATATATTGCATAAAATAGACTTTTTTTTTCTTGTGGTACTGAGGATTGAATCCAGGGGCATTCTACCTCTGAGCTACATCCCCAGCCCTTTTTGCTTTTTGTTTTGAAACAGTATCTCGCTAGTTTGCTGAGAGCTGCTAAATTGCTGAGGCTGGTCTCAAACCTGCAATCCTCCTGTCTCATCCTCCCAAATACTGGGATTATAGGCAAGCACCACCATGCCCAGAATAAGAAAGACTTTAAAAAGTATTCACTAAACTTGGCATGGTGGCCAGTACTTGGGAGGCTTAGACAGAAGGATCACAAATCCGAGGCTAGTGCACAGTGACTTAGCAATACTTTGTTTAAAAACAAAAGTAAATAACAGGGCTGTGGGTATAGCTCAGTGGTAGAACACCCCCCACCCTCAGGTCCAAGCCGGAGTACCACACACACAAAATAAGTATTCACTGATTTAAAATTATTTAACTGGGCATCGTGAATTTTATCTGGCAGCCTTATGGAAGCTGGGAACCATGGGAGTATTCAGACCGGAAAGATATACCTAGCTCTAAGTCTCCAGTCTTTTCCTTGGAGCCCTTGAGATAAAAAGCTTCAGGGAAGCCACAGTTAAAACAACCTGGCTGGAGGGGAATAACAAATCATTACTACTGGGGAATCATTTCTAAACCATATGATACACTGACTCAAACCTTCGTGGCCTGGGAAATAACTGCTGTCTAATTCCTCCCTCCACCTAGACCATGAACTCCTCAAGGGCAGGTTCTGTGTTGTAGTCATTACGATCACTACCATCAGGTACAGTGCTGGGCACGTGGTTGGTGTGATATGCATATGCAAATATATATAGTGCATGTTTAGTGCGTAACACATATTGATATTGCTTATATATAATAAATGTATAATGACTTAGAGAAGGGAATTCAGAATGGGGACATGTTACTTTTAGGTAAGTTATCTACTTTGTAAAAATTATTTATTACTACTTAGTGTCTGGATTCAGATTTTTCCAGTTTTTAATCTACATTTTAGCTCCTATTTTAAAATGTTCATTCCTAGAATTAAAATGTTATCCATTTTAAAGCAATTTCTATGTTTTTCTTTTTCTACTTTCCCTATGATTAAGTTAATGTTTAAAAATGCACAGACTTGCTTCTCTGTGTGGATCCTTATACTACAATGGGAGAAGTCACCTGCACGCCTCATTCTTTTTCTTCTATGTACATATACTATGGACTTGGGGAATCTTCTCCTCCTTCTTCAGCATTTGAGGTATATGACTGGGAAAAAAAAAAGTCCACTAGAATTACTTTCTAAAACAACCAATATTAGCAGAATACAAAAGTCATGACTATGACTATGCTAGAGGAATATGTATAACAACCTACTCAATGGCTAATTTGCCTAAGAATAGAGGTTAAGTCACCGTTTTTCTATTGTCCTTCATAAAGCGATTACACAAATATATCAGTCTTCTTTTCTGTCATTGGAAATGATATTGGATTTCTCAAGGTTTCCCAGAACAACCTTCTAGTGTGTTCAAAACTGGGCTAGGGTTATGGAGAGTAGGCTTTTCTTTTGAGATCAGTTAACAGATATCACCTCTCCCTTCTTTGTTCCATTTTTCTTTGGTTTTGAAATTAATTAGACACATAATTTTGGGTTTTTTTTTTCTTTTTGGTACTGGGAATTGAACCGAGAAGCATTCTACCTCCAAGCTACACCCCCAGGCCAATTTTATTTCTTATTTGGAAACAGGGTCTCACTAGGTTGCTAAGAGCCTCACTAAATTGCTGAGGCTGGCTTTGAACCTGCAATCCTCCTGTCTCAGCCTCCCAAGTACTGGGATTACAAGCATGTGCCACCACATCTAGCTGAATTAGACACATAATTTAACAGGACACAATAAGCTCCTAGATGAGTTAAAACCATACTTCAGAGAAACAGATGTACAGGTGAATTGAAGAAAGCTCAGGCATTATACTTTTTACTTCATTAGTGTATTTCTGATGAGTACCAAATTCTCATAAAAAAGTGTCAAATAGAACAATTAAAACCGATTTTATTTAACTCTAAAATTTAAATTTTCTTTAATCTATCATTAAATACTTGAGTAAATGTGGTCATGTCCATTATTAAAATTCAAACTTCAAAGGAAAAAAGAATCTTTCTTAGTAATTGGGTTGTACCCCTCATACGCCAGAGAATTCAACATGCTTGAGGCAGACATGAGTTTTAAAAATTTTATCAGAATCTGAAAAAACCTTTCAAAATAATATCCCCAAATTTTATCTATTTGGATTTGATCATGTTCCCTATTATAGTCTGATTCTTCTGTTAACAAGAGGACTTGAGATAGTGCATGAGTTAAATCATAATAGCGAATCCTGGAATCAAAGTTAGAGTAATATTTCAAATCCATCATTAGTGCTTCAAATAACAAAAGCTGACATTTTGTGCTCATTTTCAGTCAGCAGGAATTTGGCAGGAAGATTTCAAGTAGAGGGTTTCAGAATTTTTTTTACAGAATTGATGGAATGTCTGTCTGGTACTTTTTCACTGGTGGAGAGCGAACTTTTGTAACCAGTGTGAATAACAAGATTAAAGCCAATAGGTGCCTGATCAGACTGCACTTCTGCTTCTAGAAAAATTAGTTATCCAGGACTGTCCTCTGTTCCACCAAGAGAGCAGAAATACCTGTGGCATTCGCGTAGGCTTTATTACTCTATTTTCTTCACACTTGGTTTTCTGTGCTGGATACATTGGCAAGTGGGCAGATCATTGCTCACTACACAGCATCCCCCCCCCATACTTGATAACATCTCTTTAGAAAACAGATAGAAGAGACCTACTGAGAGCCTGGCAGCCAGCTCCTTTTTCTATCTCTATGAAAATCAATCAAATATAGGTAAAATAAAATGTTATTTTAAACTTTTCTTGTGTAACAAATATTAACTGAGTACCTACTGTGAAGCAAGCATTTTTCTAGGTTATTAGAATATAGCTGTAAGAAAACAGAGTATCTTTTCATACTTAACTTAGATGCTAATGGGGAGATACACTACACATAAGAAGCACACAGTGTGTCTGGTTGTGGTAAGTGCCCTAAGGAGCATGATAAAGAGCAAGGTGGAGAGGGAATGGTCAAAAATGACTAGACAATCGTCACTGTGGCCTCTGGTGCATTGTCAGGTGAGGGGGTGAGTCTTGTGGCTCTGGGAGGAAGGACTATTCCAGGTCCAGGGACTAGCCACATACAAAGGTCCCATGACAGGAATAGGCTTATCTTTCTTGAAAAATGGGCCACGTGGCTGGAGGAGAGTGTGAGGTGGAAGATAGACATAAGCGATCAGATTAAGGAGGTAGTGGGTAGTCAGATTACAGAGAAATTTACAGGCCATGATCAGGACTTTGGATATTACCGGGGCAGATGAAAACATCCAGAGTCTGCAGCAGTGGAATTACAAGCTTTGATTTGTGATTTGAAAGGGTTGCTTTGTCTACTCTATTGAAACTGGACTATAATGGGACAAGTCTGGATGCTAGGAGACAGTAAGCCAGAGCCATAGGATTGGGGTCTGGACCAAAGTGAGGAATGAGAGAAAAGAGGACTCAGAATGACTCCAAGGTTTCTAGGGTGAGTAACTGGTAAAATAGAATTGTGATATATTGTGATAGGGAAGACTGGAGAACAAATTTGGAGAGAGCAATCAAGAGTTGGGTTTCATTCACATTACATTTGAGTTGTCTGCTAGACATTCATGAGGTAATATCAACCTGGCAGCTGATACATGCATCTAGTGAGTGGAAGCTCTATAAGGCCAGAGAGGTACATTGAAGAATAAGAAGTACATGTATATAAGGACTTGAACTCTTCACTTGGGCCTGCAAATGTCCAATGAGTAACTGAAAGGAGGATTAAAAACTTGCTATTTCTGCCTCCATTTATCACAGTCTCCTTTTCTCTGAGTTACAGATGGATTCCAGGAACAAGGGGTCTGGTCAATAAACATCTTGTGATGAGTTGGGACTTCCCCCAGGCAACAGCAACTTTCTTATCATGGACAAGTCTCCACCTGATGGATCCTGAGATAACGATCAACCAAACCACAGTCTGACCAAAACTGCTGTGCCATGCATAATCTGGTCACCCTGGTCTGTATAATCTGGAAGCTATGTCAGTACCCTGAAAACAGGGCTGAGACACTTGATCTCACTTGCCTTCCCAATATGGCTGTATTGATTAAAGTTCCTTTCCTGATTTATTTATTTATTTATTTGCGGTACCGGGGATTGAACCCAGGGGCATTCTACCTCCGCACTATACCCCCAGCCCTATTTTTTATACTTTATTTTGAAACCGGGTCTCACGAAGTTGCAGAGGGCCTCACTAAGTAGAGAGAGAGAGAGAGAGAGAGAGAGAGACAGGAAGAGAGACAAAGAGAGAGAGCTGAGGCTGTCCGCGAACCCAGATCCTCTGGTCTCTGCCTCCCAAAGTACTGGGATTACAAGTGTGCGCCACCACACCCGGCTACTTTCCTGATTTATACCATAACTTTTTTCATTTGGATTTTGGGGCAAATGGTCAGACCTGATTTGTTGAGATCACCAGAGTCAGACCTCTGGTCTAGGACTCCAGTAACATATGGAGGGTGTTTAAAGACATAGGTATGGATGAGAACACCTGGAGAGTGAGAGTAGATAGAGAAGAGTTCTGAGGACCAAACCTTGAAGAAGCAAACATTTAGAGGTTGGAGAGATGAAAACAAAAACTAGATCAAGGGACCAAGAAAGAGGGGGCATGCAAGAGAGAGAAGCATCTTAGTATACAGTTGAAGAAAACATTTCATGAAGGAAAGAAATTATTGATTCTATCAGATGTGACTGAGAAGTCAAATAAAAAGTAAACAATAATGCCAGTTGGATTCGACAACTTTATGATCATTAGTGACCTTAACAAAGGTGATTTCTGTGGAATGGCAAATGGTCAGTGGTGTGTTGGGAAATTTTCCAAGCTGATAGTCATCACAAAACAAAAATCTATAGCTTTAAACATTTTCCAGTTTCGATAGTAAAAACACTCCCATCATGGCTGATTTCAATCTGTAACATGTCAGTACTGAATATAGATTTGAAAAATGATGGGATATTGCAAGTAGAAGACCAGACTGGCACACTAGTTATAGTATGAATAAAAATTATAAATAGCCTGGCGTGGTGGCGCACGCTTATAATCCCAGTACTTTGGGAGGCAGAGACCGGAGGATCCAGGTTCGGGGCCAGCCTCAGCTCTCTCTCTCTCTCTCTCTCTCTCTCTCTCTTTCTCTCTCTCTCTCTCTCTACCTAGTGAGGCCCTCCACAACTTCGTGAGACCCAGTTTCAAAATAAAGTATAAAAAATAGGGCCGGGGGTGTAACGCGGAGGTAGAACGCCCCTGGGTTCAATCCCTGGTACCGCAAAAAAAAAAATTATAAATAGAATTCCATTAATGTACATACAACAAAGTAAAAATAACTTATTTATTAATTTTAAGATATACCAGAAAGACATGTAATGTCAATGCATCAAATTTATGTCTGTGAAGCTAGTTTTATAAGCTCTTCACATTTTCAGAAACAATAAATGGATTTAATATTTGGAAATGCACTTTTCTAACTAGCATTATTAAAATGCCTACATAGTTGGCCATGGTGGTGCATGTTTATAATCCCAGTACTTGGGAGGCTGAGTCAAGAGGATCACAGATTTGCCACCAGCCTCAGCAACTTAGGCCCTCCACAACATAGTGAGATCCTGTTTCAAAATAAAAAATGAAATAGGGCTGGGGGTATAGCTCAGAGGTAGAATGCCCCTGGGTTCAAGCCCAGTAACACACACACACACACACACACACACACACACACACACATACACACACATCTACATATTTTCAAGTCTTCAAAAGGAAAAACAAGAAATTAATCTCTAGTTTAGCCTTGAACATATGTAATTTGATATCTGTTTATTTACTGGTTTTGTGCAATGTTCTGGGATTGTTAGCCTCTTTTCTGGCCCTAGGTGTTTTAGGACTAGGAAAGAATACATACTGAATCGTGCAACTAATAAACTTACACATGAAAATTCTCAATTCATACCTTCATTGGTGAACAACTTTTAAAATTTTGCTAGTAGCATGTATTTTATATAAAAATATCAAAAACACGAATAAGCAAAATAGAATATAATTGCATATATAATAAAGTATTAAAACCCAGAATATATGAATATTCTCTAGAAATCAAAGGATAAAGGTAAACAGCTAATAGAAAGGTGGACAAATTAAATAAAAATTCCATAGAAAATGAAGCTAAAAGGCCTATAAACATATAAATAGATGTTTAATTAGTAATAAGAGAAACACAAATTATAACAACAAAAGATAGTTTAGCACTACCAGATTGGCAAAACTTTTTGAAAAAATGATAATGTAAATTGGCAAGGATAGAGAACAGGGAAAATTCTGCTAGGGAAATAAATTAATATGACCAAGTTGAAAATCCAATTAGCACTAATCAATAAAGCTGAACAGCCACATAACTTACAATCTAGCTGTTAGTATTCCACAAAGAAATGCCCGCACATGTGCACTACAAAACTTGCAATAGCTGAAAGAGTACGGTTTGTAGTTTAAAAAAAATGAACATATACAAAAGTGCCAATTCCAAACTCAAAGATTTGTGGGGTATGGGGGGCAGACCCGGCAAGGAGAGCAACAAGAGTTGTGTGCATGTATTTTTCTAAAACTCTGTACCTCAATATGATATAAAGTTACAATGAACCCAATAAAAAACAAATTCAAACCGATGAGAGGCAAAATAAAATAAAGAAGAGATACAGATTAGGTAAAAAATATTAAGATAGATTTATATAATGGAATAATATTAGCACTGACGATAAAACACCTACTGCTTATACATCAACTTAGATGAATCTAAAAATGCAATCAGTTAAATAAATGTGATTTTACATATAGCATGATTCATATATAATAAGTATATATAGTATGAATGAATATATTCATATATGAATGAATATATATTGGATATATACAGTATGAATATGTATAGCATGATTATATATTGTATGATGAATATGTATAGTATTATGATGAATAGCTATAGTATGATTCATCCTTTTAAAAAGTTTCTAAAAACAGGCAGACAAACAATATACATAGATTGGTGGTTAAAAATACAAAGATGTGGAAGGGGCCAATTTAAACACAAAATTCCAGATAGTGACTTCTAGATGGTGAAAGGAAATGAGATTGGAGAGAGGTATACAGAAGGTTCCTAATTTACTGATAATGTTCTATGTATCTTGATGGTATAAACACAGGTGTCCATGTTATGTAGCATGTGTAACAAAAATGAACATCTAGAGGAAGAAGAAACAGTAGATAGACTCAGTCAAGAGTTTTTATCAGTAACCTAGATAACCTAGATCTGGGTTTTATTGGCAAGAATGGGAGTGGAGAAGAAAGAAAAAATGTGAATGACAATAGAAAATTATTGAGCAATCAAACTTGTTGGTTCCTGAACAATAGATAGAAGGGAGGCAACCTCAGATGTCTCCATGCTGTGAAGCCCAGTGATGTGGAAAGACAGCAGTGTTAGAGAAGAAATGACTTAAACGCAGGCAGAATTAGAATTTACCTTACTTAGGAGCAAGGCCAGAGGTAGGCATTAACATTTGAGAGTCATTTGATTATTGTGGTGATCTATTATACAATAGTGGGTACATTCTCCCAGGCAAAGTGTAAAGTAACAGCACAGAAAATTAGACTTAGAGGAATTTCCTTAACAGAGAAGGAGGAAGTTAAATAAAAGAAGTCTTGTCTTCCTCCAATTTATTCTTCATACTGATGCCAGAGTAATATTTCTAAACCACAAAATTGATCATGTCACCTCACTGGCCAAAACTCTTTATAGCTTCAGGATGATTTCTAAATTCTATAGCTGCCACAAAATGCTATTTATGTTCTGATCATATCTCCAGCCAGCTCCATCTCCTGTGACTACCACCCAGCCAGTCTATCTGCCAACCACACTGAACTACTTGCCACCCTCTCTCAGGGCTGCAGGGCTTTGGAATCACTTCCCTTCTGCCTGGGTAAAGCCTGGCCATCCCCCTCCCCTGCATCTCCTCCTCTCAGGCTTCCCTTGCTCCTCTAAGTTGATCAGAGGCCCTCTTTCCCACTTCACAACAATATTTCTAGAGCATTTACCACACTCTCCTATAACTGCTTCATTTTTGTCTACTGCTTGAAGACGAGGCTTTTGTTTCTGAATTGGCACTTCTTAGCTATAAGTGTACCAAGTAGGCCTTTAATAAGTGTTTGTTATATAAATGAATGGATGATCAGTTAGGTTGGTAATAAATGAATATAACCAAAGAAGGTGTCATAAAAATATCAGGAGAGATTTTGGAAGGGGCCTGAATGATAATAGCATCATGTTAAACCCAGGCTATGTGGAACTGGAAAGGAGAAAATACTTGATTTAACAATGAGGCAGGCAGAAAGGAGCTATCACTGCCAAGCCTCCCACTTCCAAGCAGTTTCTAGCAGCAGGTTCCTGGTAGCAAAGCCCAGGGTCCCCTGGTCCTGGGCCACCCCTCCTGGAAGTTCTGCCTTGTGCTGTGGAAGCATTCGTAGGGCCAAGAGTATCTTCCACTTCCTGTTCTGTGGAAGTCATAGAGCTGAACCATCTGGGCCATGAGAGATGCTGGTGGCTGGGGCGTTCTTCTGCACCTTTTCTGTCTCAAGGTCAGAATGTGGGGTGGGGACCTGGTAGGTGGCACTGGGAAAATGTTGATGCAGAATTGGGCTCCTTTGGAGTCTCCATGGCCACAGGGATGGCTATATGATGCTAACCAGGGCACTGGTCACCCACCAAGTCTCCACCCTCCTACGAATTGCATCCCATGAATTGTAATAAAACAAAGCCTTTGCAGAGTGTGAAAACAAAACAACAAACACAATGAGGTAGTCTGTGGGGAGCTCTGGGACTTTAGGTGGAGCCTGTGGCTTGAACAGAAGTCACAGGGTAGCTGGGTGGCAAGTGTGGTCTGAACACTGAGAGATAAAGAAAACATGGAGGCATCTTGTGATGAATTCTAGTTAAGAAGTCCAATGAAGAGAAGCATTGACAAGACCATGGACATACTTTTAGAATATTGTATACACAGGCATGCTAGGAGAGAACCAGGGGTAGGGGAATACCAGGAAGGAGTCACCAAAGAGCCAAGGAGTTCCTGGGGACTGGAACATGGTCTTAGGTCAGTGGTACTGGTAGGCAAATATTCTAGAAGAAAGGATGAGATTATGATTGTAAAAAGAAATTTGGAGTTAAATGGAGAGGAAGAGGATGAAAGCCTTTAAACACCAGGAGGTGGGATTCTCTGCAGATTGGCGAGGGCTGGAAACACTTGCATTAGGACATATGCTAGAACATAGAGGCACAAATTTAACTGAAGAGGGAGGATCTGGGACACGCATTGCATTGCAGATTTACCTTTGCCTGGGCGTTTCTACATTACCACAGCTCTAGGGCCAGGAAGCAAGTATAAAGCTAGTGCTCTCAGTCAATAAAGATAAATTGCCCAGCCATCTGTCTGCTCCCATTTCCCTATCATCCAAAGCACCTGTGTTGTTTCTGTATCTCCCAAACCTGGTCTGTACAAGGTGATCAGCCCTTAATCCAGACATCTTCTGTATTAGTCTTTCTTTCCTTGATATAACAAAACATTGGAGTCCAGATAATTTATAAAGAAAAGAGGTTCCAGGAGTGTGGTACATGCCTGTAATCCCAGTACTTGGGAGGCTGACACCGGAAGATCACAGGTTCAAGACCAGCCTCAGCAATGTAGCGAGACTCTCAACAACCTAGCAAGACCCTGTTTCAAAATAAAAAAAGGGCTGGGGTTGTAGCTCGGAGGTAGAATATTCCTGGGTTCAGTCCCCAGTTCCATAAAAACAAACAAACAAAAAGGTTCTCTGGAGGTGCAGGGTCTAGGGGCCTCATATGGTGATAGCCTTGCTGACAGATCCTGGGGTGGGTATCACAGGGTATCACATGACAAGAGACAGGGAGCAAGAATAGGTCTGTGTGTATATCTCTCTGCTCCCTCTCCCTCTTCTTATAAAGCCACCAGGGTTCAATCAGGGCAGCTCTCCCCTAATGCTTTTAATCCTAATCACTTCCCAGAGGCCCCTCTTCTAAACATCACAGTCAGATTAAAGTTTCCACTCTCTTAATACCTCACCATGGGGATTACATTTCAACACATGAAGCCTTGGTGACACTCAAACTATATCGAAACCCTAGTGCCTCCTTTTGTTTACATGTTTAAAATCTAACTGGCTTGCATTCTTTAACACATCTTTCTGCCCCTCCCTGCCCCAACACACACCAAATGTCATACACTGCTTTGCCTGTTGTAAAATTGATGTCTCAAAATTCAAAATGACCTTTATACATACATTCATGTTATTAGTTTTTGTGTCTATATGTTAATACATATATTTATGTTATTAGATTTTGTGTCTGTGTATTAAGATAGGTGAATGTTGGGCTGTAAATAGTGATTTTGATGGCAGCAATAAAATGTTGCTTATGACAATTTTAAAATACTCTGTTCTCAAGTTTCCATCTTGTGCCTTTGTGGTTTTATAATATCTGCTTGAGATCTCAATAGCTTACTTTTTGGAACTGGGTTGGGCTGTTGTATTTAATAGTATTCAAAATAAACTCTCTCTCCCAATGCCTATGGAATCTTAATTTTGCAGTAAAGTAGAAGTCAATTCCTGACATTAGACTGGCTGTGTTGGAATGCTGGTCTATCACTTTCCAGTCATGTAAGCTTATGCATGACACTCCTTCTAAGCCTCAGTTTCCACATCTGTAAAGTGCAGGTTGGAGTGCTGTCAACTCATGAAGTTACTGACAAAAGGAAATAAGCATCATGCTGGCACATGAGAGTATTCAACAAACATGTATTCATAGAAGAAAATTGTAACACTGTTAGGATTTAAAAGGAAAACTTGCTTTTTTATGCCGATTTTTAGTGATGTTAATGTAAAAATGATACATATCCCTCGTCTATATCTCTTAATATAACAGTTGGTTGTGATTAGCAGTTTCTGGTATGTTAAAAAATATAGCTGGGGCCAGGCGTGGTGGCGCACGCTTGTAATCCCAGTACTTGGGAGGCTGAGACTGTAGGATCCGGGTTCGCAGCCAGCCTCAGCTACTTAGCGAGGTCCTCTGCAACTTAGTGAGACCCTGTTTCAAAATAAAGAATAAAAAAAATAGGGCCGGGGATATAGCTCGGAGGTAGAATGCCCCTGGGTTCAATCCCCCAGTACCGCAAAAAAAAAAAAAAAAAAAAAAATATATATATATATATATATATATATATATTAGCTGGAAGAGGTGGCACACACCTCTAATTCCAGCGACCCTGGAGGCTGAGGTAGGATGATTGCAAGTTCGAGGCCAGCATGGGCAACTTAGTGAGACTATCTCAAAATAAAAATAAAAAGGGGTAGGGAGGAGATGTAGCAGAGTCAGACAGTGCCACTGGATTTAATCCCCAGTACTGAAAAAAATATGGAAAAATAATACCATATATTTAAGAGTTTCTTAGTAAAATTCATGTGAACTGTCACATTCAAGGTATCCAGGATTTAGAACTACAAAATTGAGGAAGCTGAGACTTTTCTTACTTACTTACTAACATGGTTAGTAAGAACACATTGAAGGTAGGAACTGAATGACCTCTGCCTGGTTTGATGTCATATTTTAGTGGTTGCCAAAGAAACGAAAGCTCTGTAATTTAGGGTGAGTGAGCTGGGGAAAGAATAAGCAAAGTAGAAATTGTTAGTTGACTTCAAAGACTGAAGTTGGTCCCCTGGAACCAGTTTTCTCTAATACTAAGTGATTCAGTTGGTGCTCCAGAAATCGTGACAATGTCTTTGAATTTGGTTTCTGTAAAGAGACTGGGACTTATTAAACCCACCGCAGCCCCAGCTTTCAGAACCATATTAGGCATTTGTGAGAGCCCTGTGCTGCGGAACGTGATATAAGGGCTGCCAACAGGAATGGCAAAGCTGCTGCGTATCAGGATATCATTAGTGGATTACTTCTATCTATAGATTATTTTCAAAGTTCATTTAGCAAACTGTAATTTTAAGCCTATCTCATGTGCCTAACATTGAGAAAGCAATAAAAATTGGAATTGTTGTTAGACTTTAAAGAGAACACAGAATTTGCAAGAGTATCAACAAAAAATCAACGTTAAAATACAAGTGAATACAGAAATTAGAGCATAGATTCTGAAATTTGGAAAATGAGTATTTGTACACCTTATAAAATTAGTATTGGTACAAAACATGAGCCGGGCATGGTGGCACACCCCTGTAATCCAAATACTTGGAACAACTTATCAAGAGACCTTGTTGCAAAATAAAAAATAAAATAAGTCTGGGGGTGTAGCTTAGAGGTAGAATGCCTCTGGGTTTAATCCCCAGTAACACAAACACACAGGAACATAACTATGATATGTGAACATTATCTAACAATTGGACAGGTGATTTTTTTAAATAAGAAAAGGGTTTGTTTTTTTTTTTTTTGGCTGTAGTTTTACTTGCCTAGTCCTTGTTATTAACACTAGCTAGGACTGTCATTATAAAACAATTTAGAGTTATGCTCCAAAGAGACCAAGACCATTTTTTCATACACCAACTAGGCCTTTGATTTAGTATTACTATTGTTGCACTAAAAAATAATATAGCTACTTTCTACTGTTGGAGGAGTATGGAGCAGACTTTTACCAAAAATGAGTGGCAAATATCAACTTAATGGCTTTATCACTTGAGCTCTTACATCTTGGAAAACTCCCTTTTAGGCTTCTATCAATTAATCCTCAAATATTTATCGACTATTTATACCTACTCTGTGTCAAGCCCAGTACTTGGCATTGGAAATTACAGGCAAAATAAGGCATGATTCCTGATCCTACAGAGTTTTTAGTCTATTGAAAAGGATGTGCAAAATGTAAGTAATTACGAGAAAGCTCAGAAACTTACAAAAGGTTAAGTACAGAGTACCATGGGAACATGTAGCAAGGGAATTAACTAATTTCCCGCAAATAAAAATAGATAATATGGGTAGATGAAAAGTATTTTAAAGACTGTTTTCATGGATTAATGCAGAGTTCCCTTCAGTAAGTTGCACATAAATATTTAAAGGCTTTAAAATTTTTATACCCTGCCTCCTCCCCAAAATGATTTGAGGCAGTTAATATTTCAGTTAGCAAATAGTCTTACAGTATCTACAAAACAAACACAAACATTTTCCTGTGTCTTCCCAATAAACTTTAAACAAGATAAGCAACCCTAGCCTTTTGTTGCTAAATGTAGCTCCATAGTCCTTTAAGCTAACAGAAAAGAGCAATTCATCATCCCAAAAGGTGCATATCTCTGTGCCTTCTCACACGTACCACACTTTTGGTTGAAGGTCTGTCTTGATGTCTGCTTTAGTGATAAATATTTTTCCGTTACCACATGACAAGCATTTAATTGACAATCTGATAAATGCCATCAACAACAAAAAAAAAGCTATCGGCTCTTTCCTCCAGTGTTCTATCATCAATTATCTTACCATTCAGAATATCCATAAAATATTCAGATCACTGTGTAATAAAAGCTGTGGATGCATGCCATTGTGAGAGAGCATATGTTCCACAGCAAATGCTTAGTGACCTAGGAAGTGCTTCTTCCTCTCGTAACACATGCCTTGGACAATCTTAACAGAAGTTCTGAAGTGGTAACCAAAACACACTTCCTTCCATGACAGATGATGCATCCTGTCATTTTTTTAGGAAAGTGATTTAATCATTTCAATGAAATGCTCTTTGAAACAAAATGCAATCTTAGCACTTTACATACTTCATACCTGATACTAACGCATCTCTCACACCCTAGCCTGGTCGATGGCAGGATACAATGAAAAGCCACGACTTAGTTCTCTATGAGAAGTATTTTAAAAAGTATGTCTAAATATAAGTATAAAACTACGTGTCCCCTGGGAGTCTCAGTTGTTTTCATCTCTCAAGTGATTCAAGTAGGAGTCGGGGACTTGGTGATCTGATCTCCTCCTCTCCTTCAAGACTGTCTTCCTGTGGAAAAGTGTATTGTTTAAGAAAAATTCACTGAATTGTCCTGTAGAAAGAAGACTAGAATTTGACGTATCAATTTGAAAAGGTAAAACTGAAAGGAACAAGGGAGATTAGTCAAATCTTCTTAGTTTATACATGAAAAGCTGGAACCTAGTGGTGAAAGAAATGGCTCCAGGCCACATGAACTGTTTGGGGCAGAACTGAGATTAGAACCCTTCCTTGTCGGCTCCTGGTTTAAATTTTATCAACAAAGTTGGTACTAAAAAACCTGTTTACTATTTGTAAAGAAGATTGACTGAAATTAACAGATGACAATAATGATTAAAATGAAAGATGTGGTGTGACAAACTGGCCTAAAATCATTCCTGCCCTTTCATCTACCATGTCAGAAAAATGAGATGTCTCCCTCTTAAGTAAAATGAAAGCTTTGGGGAAAAAGGACAAATAAGTTCAAAATACAATATTAGTAACAAAACTGACCAGAAAAACTTGAAATTGACAGGTGTAGTTCAGAACTTCAGTTCTGCACTTGGCATCTTATAAATTCAAATTCACATTTCAGCTTTGCCACTTCAAATCGCTTATTTGTTTTGCAACTATGAGCCTCCTTTTCCTCATCTGTCAACTAGTTTAATAATATTTGCCTCATAATATTGATAACCAAAATTGTGTGCACATGACTCTTACTGTGTCTTAACTCACTGGTCTATAAGCATGAATCAATTTTAACTTTTTTCCATAATTATCTTGCCCTAAATTGTGGCAGTTCCTTTGATATCATGGTCACATTCTATAACTTTAAAGTTACTTGGTTACAGAATCACAAATATTTTGATGTATCAGAATAATATACATATAAGCATATATATATATATATATATATATATATATATATATATGTGCATGCTCTCATTCATAGTGATTTTAAAATTTCAATCCCATAATTATTGATTCAAAATTTAGTCCTGGAGGGGAATGTGCTTAGAGCACCAGGTGCCTTTACATATTGTATGTATCGATTCCTTTCGTTCACCTACTTTTCTTTCCCAAATCCTTCAGCCCTCTAAAACACAGCCATTTCCTCCATTTGGGAGAGAGGACGATTCTACTCAGGTGACTGGTTGTTTGTAGGTGTGGAGACGCTGGAGCCTAGCTTCTGGCCTTTCTTTTCATGTGCATTGCTTCTCGTGAAGCTTCTAGAACCTTTAGCTCCCTGGCCCCCTGAGAGCTGTAGAAAACTAAGAGGGAGAGGAATTGGCCCATCTTCTCTGAGGTACTCTGCACTTTGGTCTCTTGGATCACATATGCCTCCAACAATTCCTGTAGGCTTCTCTTCTTCAGACATTTCCTATCTTTAGGGCATGTTGACCATGTATACAGCAGCTTCAGCAAACTTGGTGTTTTACCACCTGCCAGGCATATATATGCTGGACATGTCTTGCTCTGGATAACCTAATATGCCTGATTCCTTACTTTGACCTCCTGCTTCCCTCCTTCCTGGAGGCACACTTTAAATGTAAACCAACCTATCCAGAGTTCACAGCCCTCAGATCCTCCTCTACAGGGATCCTATACTCTTGGCCACTATACATCTGCCCTAACTATACCAGGGCCAGGTACCAGACATGTAGGAAGCTCCCTGTGCACTAGTCAGCTGAAACTATTCCAGCCAGCCATTCCTCTACCTAACTGCCTGCTTCACCTGCTCCTTCCCACAGAAGCCACCACACCAGTTCTTGCTGTAGTTCCCTCTCCTCGTGACTGGCCCCAGTCCTTTCGTGTCCTTCATGGCATGACATGCTCCTTCCTCTGGGAAAGTGTGAGCAATATGCTGTCTTTTCAATGGCATTCATTCTGGTCTGTTGGCCTTGCTATATCTCAAGTTTTCTGTTAATACACCACAATTAAAAACAAGGATGTAAGCCGGGCGTGGTGGCACATGCCTGTAATCCCAGTACTTGGGAGGCTGAGACAGGAGGATTGCAGGTTCAAAGACAGCCTTAGCACGTAGTGAGACTCTCATCAACCTAGTGACACCCTGTTTCCAACCAAAAAATAAAACAGGGTTGGGATGTAGCCCAGAGGTAGAATGCCTCTGGGTTCTATCCCTAGTACCCACCCCCACACACAAATAATAAATAAATAAATATTTTTTTTTAAAAAAAGGATGTGCCAAATACCCTTTATCTTGCCCTGTGTTAGAGGAGCAGGGTCCATGGGTCTCCCTACTCTCAGTACATTTGGCTTTCAAGCAGGCCTGGGAAGTCTGAAACTCAGAAAGCATTTAGTCTAGAATAAGGTACCAGGCTCTTCTTCTTAAGGGTACCCCAAGTCTTAAACAGTGACCCCTCACTCAGCTTTGAGCAGAAGAAACATGCCTTATTCCTCCTCATAAAAAGGTTACAATGACTTTAATATGCATAATACACTCTCCATAAGACCAAGTCGTTCAGACTCCATGAAATAGAAGTGGGTGATGGAGTCGTTAGTGCTCTAACCAGGGACTTCTGAGAAATTCCTATAGGACAAGCTCCCTGCTGATAGCCCCTTAAACTTAATTCCACTAGCATCTGGGAAACACCTGTTATACAGCAGGCACCAACTTTTCTAGTCACAGGTAATACAGCAGTGTGGCATATACTCTGGGTGATTACCAAGAAAAATACCCTTATCTCCCTTGTCCCTTGTTTTCTTCTTTTTTTTTTTTTTTTTGCGGTACCAGGGATTGAACGCAGGGGCGTTCTACCTCTGAACTACACCCCCTGCCCTATTTTTTATACTTTATTTTGAAACCAGGTCTCACGAGGTTGCAGAGGACCTCACTAAGCAGCCGAGGCTGGCTGTGAACCCGGATCCTCCGGTCTCTGCCTCCCAAGTACTAGGATTACAAGCGTGCGCCACCATGCCCAGCTTCCTTGTTTTCTTCTATAAAATACTTGATATCTCTAGGCTGGCAACTATGCATACCTATATAAGTTCATCCCAGCTAAGAAGATGTGACTCACTGTGTAGGGTTTCATGGAAACCCAGTTCAAGAGGAGAGGCACGGCTGGCCTCTTTCCATTTTGATTCATGTCACCTTTGGTGTCTGAAAATATCCCCATACATTAAAGAGTTAAAAATGACCATTTGGTTGATAATGACTTTGTCACCTGGGCTAGGCAGTTTATCTCTGCTGCACATGGCATTGGCTTTGCTCACCCATGTGTTCGCCATCAACTGGTGGCTTGATGTCAGAGGTAGAGATTTCATTCCCACGTTTGGTATCTCAGCTAGAATGACTGGAATGAGACCTGGCTGAGCTTCTCTCTGTGGCATCTCATTCCCCAGGGTCTCTCTCTCCACATGGCGCCTCATCCTCTAGTCTAGACGTCCTTACTTGGTGTTCCAGGGGATCAAGAGAGCAAAAGTAGAAGTTGCAAGACTTCCTAAAACTAGTCTAAAACAAGCACAGTATAACTTCTGCCACATTATTTGTGTTCAGAGAGTTCAAATTCAATGAGAGGTGGGAGGAGGAATATCCAAGAGCGTAAGTTCAAGGAGATTTGACTCACTGGGAGCTGTTTCTAACCACCTATACCTACCACAGCTGTGCTCTGACCTCAGTCATTCGTGTCCTTCCTATAGTGATATACTCCCCCGCCCCAGATATTCAGTGACTCATCCAACCAATGCCCTATAGCAATTCTGAAATCCAGCCAAGCACATTTTTCCACCTACCCTTACTCTAGGAGCAGGGAATATTCTTTGATTAAGACCTGTTTTGTGACATAGGAATGGTTCTATAATCTAGAGCAGTATCATTTATCTGTTGCTTCATAACAAGCCACCCCCAAACACGTTGACTTTTGCCAACCATAATTTATTGTTTCCCACAATCCTGTCCTGGGAAATCCTGGTGGTTCTTCTCTTGGTCTTGCTTGTGCTCATCACTTAGCTGAAGTCACCTGAAAGCTGGACTGGGCTGACTGGTCCAACCTACCCTCATGGTACCTGGAAGTTGGTGCTGACTGTTGGCTGAGGTACTTCAGGTCTCTTCATGGGACTCTTACCCTTCAATAGGCTTACTTGAGTTTTGAACAACATGATTTTCTAAAAGTTTTGAGAGAATTAGAACAGAAGTTAAAGGATGTCTTTTGGCCTGTTTCTCTAAAACCCTATAATGTCACTTATGCCACCTTCTCTTGATTAAAAAAAAAAAATCACAAGGCCAGCTCAGACTCAAGGAATATAAAAACAGATGCTCACCTCTTTAGGGAAAGGGTGACAGTGTCGCACTCAAAGGGGCATGGGAAAAAGACAGTGGCTCATTGGGAACCATTATTATAATGATTTGGCCCTCTCTCCTCACTTCCTTTCTTCTTGAATGGAATGCAGATCCAAAGATGAAAGGGAAGAGGTTTTGCAAACATGAGGATGAACACAGGAGATACTGGAGATGACCTGGGTCCTCCTGGAGTAGTTTCACCAATCTTGGTATTACCTGTGGATAAACTGTTTTGTATATCTAGTCAAGTCACTATGATGTGGATTTTTTTTTTGTCTTATGCATAACTTCCTTAGTGGATGATTTTGTAGAAAACAAAGTCTTTATCTTTTAGGAGTATGGAGATACTTAACCATATTTATTCTATATCACAGTTCTGGTACGAAAAGAAAGATCTCACTTATGTTCTATTGTCCATATAAAGCAATTCTTCTGCCTAGCCCACAATAAATCATGAATAAATTGTAGCTGTTGGTATCACAACTTTTTTACAGTAGTACTCAGCTTAAAAATTAATAGCCAGGCATGGTGGTGCACACTTGTAATCCCAGTTCTTGGGGGGCTGAGACAGGAGGATCACAGGTTTGCAGCCAGCCTCAGCTACTTAGTGAGGCCCTCCACAATTCAATGAGACCCAGTTTCAAAATGAAGAATAATAAAAAAAAAAAACAGGACTGGGGATGTAGCTCTGAGGTAGAATGCCCCTGGGTTCAATCCCCAGTACCTAAAAAAAAAATAAAAAAGAAAAATTTCTATTAATAGTTAGGTTAAATCCAATCTATTATTTACCTAAGTATAAAAATGTACCAGAGTATTAAGTAAAATAATTCTCTAAAATACTGTTAACATTCATAATTTTAGAATGCCAGATAAATGTGCAGTGGTGGTGCATTGCTAGAATAACTTCATCTGAAAACAAAGTAGGTGTGATTAAATGTTCCTAATGCTAAGGGAGTCTTTGAGCACGCCATTTAAACTTTTCTGCATTTTCTAATTATTTTTAGAGAGCAAATAATCACATAATTCAAATGGTGGAGTTAATCGTTTTTGTGTGTGTGGTGCTGGGGATTGAGCCCAGGGGCATTCTACCTCTGAACTATACTCCTAGCCCTATTTTATTTATCTCACTAAGTTGCTGAACCTGGCTTTGAACCTCTGATTCTCCTGTCTCAGCCTGCCAAATACAGGAATTACAGGTGTGTGCCACCATGCCTGGCTCCTGGAGTTTATCTTTAGAAAAGCCAATGCCTGGATTAAAACACCAAAGATACTTCTCTTTAGACTTAATTTAAACTTTTTTTTGTTTGTTAGTTAGTTTGTTTGTTTGTTTCCAATATTCCTTAATACTTGTGCACCTCTTCTAAAACACATTCTTCTCTAAGTTTTTTAGATGGTGACTTTAGGTCTTGAAGATTTTTCTTTTGGAAACTCTGGATTAAAAATAATGGAAACTTATTTCAGTCTAGTTCAAACAAATTAAGCTAGTGTCAGGCGCCATACGTGAGAATTCAATTCTCCCTTTCCATCTCTTGTCCTCTTTCTTGTCTGGTTTACCCCTGGGAAGTGTGAGCAGGGCAATTATCCAGCTAAGGTAAGAACTGGAACAGACCAAAGGGTCTGGCTGCCGATTATGCCATCTCTGTGCATTGTACTGCATGCCCCTCACCAGAAAGGGGCATCTATTCCCTATTCCCCTTGATTCTGCACTGATGTTGTATCCTGCTATGACTAGTAGGATATGGCAGAATTGATGCTGTGCCGTTTGTATGCAGAGGTCTTAAGAAGCTTGGCAGGTTTTGCTTTTGCCTTCTTGTGGAAGCCAACCACCATACAAAGAAGTCTGATTGAATAGTAAGTAATGAGTAATCTAGTACTTAGAGGAAAAGCGAGGGCCTATTGGCCTTTCCAGCCATTCCAGATGAGACATCAGGTATGTGACTGAAGACAATTTTTGGATAATCTAGCCCCCTTAGCCTCCCAGCTAAATGATCCTGTGCGAGGGACTCACTTAATGCCCCCTACTCAGCCTGGAGCAGAGACACACTATCCCAGGACTAAATGGCAGCGATAGCAGTTACATCACTAAGTTATGGAATTGTTTGTTACACAGTATTCAATAACTGAAGCAGATACCATGTGGCCCATCCCGGGCCATGTGCTGCACTCTCTCTGGAGCCAGAAACATTGTCTCTTGTCAGCAGATGGGTGAGTAGTAGGAAAAAAATATGGCTATCCAAAGATGTGGCCATATCAATTTCTCTTTAACAGGACCTGACAAAAATGCAAGAGTAAACTTCTGCTTTAAACAGAGAGTAGAGCAAAGGCCAGCAGCTGAGAGTCTTAGAGCAGGGAATTTCCTAAACAAGGAAATGCAATGGTATAACCGTTTTGTCTAGGGTGAGTCCTGCATATACCATTACTTTGTTGCTCATAACTACTTTGTATTTCATAACTACTGTGTGTTAGGAAACTGTTAGCTGGAAGGCATACACTGAAGAGGAAGAACATGTGACTTAAAAAAGCTTTATGATATATTTTATAAATTTTATATTAAAGTCTTTTATTTTTCTTTCAAAATTTTTTTAAATGATTATTAAGAATTACATTTTAGCTGGGCATCATGGTGCATACCTGTAATCCCAGTACTTGGGAGGCTGAGACAGGAGGATTACAGGTTCAAAGCCAGGCTCAGCTACTTAGCAAAGCTCTCAGCAACTTAGTAAGACCCTGTTTCCAAATAAAAAATAAAATAGGGCTGGGTATGTAGCTCGAAGATATAATGCCCCTGTGTTCAATCCCCAGCACCAGACACACACACACACACACACACACACACACAAAATCACATTTTATAAAAGGAGTTTAAGGCTATTCCCTTCCATGAATGAATACCAACCTAGCTTTGACAATAAAGACTTTACTGTATAAAATGATATCTTTTGTTCTATTTCTTTTTTTTCTTTCCTCTTTTTTTTTTTTTTTTTTTGCAGTACCGGGGATTGAACCCAGGGGCGTTCTACCTCCGCGCTACACCCCCGGCCCTATTTTTTTATACTTTATTTTGAAACCGGGTCTCACGAAATTGCGGAGGGCCTCACTAGGTAGAGAGAGAGAGAGAGAGGGAGCTGATTTTCTTTCCTCTTTTATCTCTCTCTCTCTTTCTCTCTGTTTTCTTTTTTTCTTTTGGTAGGAGGAGTTACTGAGGTTTTAACCCAGGGGCTTTCTACTTTTGATCTACATCCCCAGCCCTATTTTTTTTTTCTTTAAACAGGGTCTCCATAAGTTGCTGAGGCTGGCCTGGAACCTGCGGTTCTCCTGTCTCAGCCTCCCAAGTAATGGGATTACAAGTGTGTACCACCACACCCAGCTTCTATTTCTTCTTTCTTATAAAAAAAAAAATCAGAAGATTTCATATTTATATTAGTTTTTGCAAATAGAATTTTAAAGGAATTATTAATAATCTTATAATAAAGTCACATATGGCCTTCTAGAGTTTAAAATAAAACAAAAGTAAATAAAAGGTTTTTTTTTGCTTTCTGTTTTTTCAATTGCAATTTTTTTTGGTTTTTTTTCATTTTCAAAGCAAAACACATGACTTGTTCAGGAAATAAATATAATTGATGTGGACACAGGCGCCACCAATAACAATTCAAGTTGGTTTACTATATATAATGGTTTATAATTTTTCCCGTGGTTAGAAAAAATTAGTAGTGTGTATATGTGTGTATGATGGTTATGGTGCCCACAGAAAATAGGTGGTGGAAAGATGGCCCACATACATCACAGAGAATAGAGTCTCCTCTGCTACCACAAGTAGAACTTGTCCTCCAGAAAGCAGCTTCAGGACAGCAAACCCTCCAAACTCCCTAAGCTGGGAAGTAGAGAAGTCACAAACCTTCACCGCCTATAATAAATACAGTGACCAGCACTGAGATCATGGGGTCAAGAGTGGAATGGCTTTAGGTGTATGAGTCTCCTGTTTTGAGAAAGAATAGTATAAAGCAAACAATAACATCAAAATAACAATAGAAATACCCAATGAAAAGGGAAAAACATGTTTTAATACGTTGCAAAAGAATTTATCGTTGGATATATTTGTTAGATTTTCTCAAAGGAAAACCTATTGACAAACTGAAGATTTGGCTATTTTGATGTGACCATTTTGATGCATCTGTGTCTAAAAATAAAGTTCATAAAAATGTAAAGACAGCCGGGTGTGGTGGCGCACACTTGTAATCCCAGTACTTGGGAGGCTGAGACAGAAGGATGGCAGGTTCGCGGCCAGCCTCAGCTACTTAGTGAAGCCCTTCGCAACTTAGTGATACTCTGTTTCAAAATAAAGAAAAAAAATGGGCTGGGGGTGTAGCTCAGAGGTAGAATGACCCTGGGTTCAATCCCCAGTACAGCAATAAATAAATAAATAAATAATCAAATAAAGGTATCATTGTATATTATCAAACCATCAATTAGTGTATTGCTATGAATGACAAGCATTTTTGGTCTGTGCTCCATCTCTGCCTCCTACCCAGTGCCACCATTAGAGGAGACATTCTTTTTAACTTGTTTCATTTTGCTTATTCATTTATTTGATGTGTGCATATGTATACATATGCATTCCTTTTTTAATCAAGTAAAGTAATAAAGACCTTACACACACATATAAAATGGTAGAACTACAGTTGCCTTTAAGGGTTAGTTACCTGTTTGCATAATTATAATTAAAAGAGGTTTGGCAGTATCGTGTTTAGTAATATAATATGTGCATATTGAATAATGCCAAGGAAACTCTTAGAAATACAATCGAAGCTTTCTATGTTGTTGAGATCTAGGGATAAGAAATTTTTATCATTGCTCAATGATCCTTGTTTCCATCTTAGTGTAACACCCCCAACAAATATAGATACAGAGAGCAGTATTTAATACATACCCAGTTAAATAAGAATGATATATTCAGGAAACCAACAAAACCTAGATTGGGGATCTAGTCGCTTATGTCCATTACTAAACAGACAAATCTGTCAAGTGACAGAAATGAGTATGACCATTATTACTTTAAGAGAACGACTCACATGATATGAGATACAGATCATTTGATATACAAGTAAAATCTCAGCATTTACAAACCTTTTCCTTTCTTTGGGATGCTAGATGGTCCTTTCTGAGCAATTAATATGAATAATCATAAAACTCCTAACTGCACATAATTTACCTGTAAAATATTGCCTAACCCCACCTAAAAGCAAAGTGTATATGGATAGGAGTAAGTTTTAAAAGTAGAAATACTGTATTTAAGACAGGCATGGTGGCACATGCCTGTAATCCCAGTACATGAGAGGCTGAGACATAAGGATCACAGGTTCCAGGTCAGCTTCAGTGAGATCCTGGTTCAAAATGAAAAGTAAAATAGGGCCGGGGTGCAGCTCAGAGGTAGAATGCCCCTGGGGTTCAATCCCCAGTGCCAAAAACAAAACAAAAGAAATACTATATTTATCTTTTCAACACACACACACACACACACACACACACACACACACACACTTAAGCCACTTCAGTGGCTTTGCATTCCTCCTGGGATAAGGACCAGTTCCCTTCATAGGGTCCACCTGGCTTGAGCCACCCTCTGCTATGTGACTGTTCCCCAGCTGCGCAGATTGTGCACACTTCTTATTCTGCCCTGCCCTTAATTTTGGACCCACATTCACCAGCCAGCCTTGCTCTAAGATTTTAGCCCTTTGGATTTTAGCCCTACCATCATGTCTTCTGAGTCTTCTCCTTAGTCAGTTCCTGCATTGTGAAATCTCATGGCTCAGTTTCTTTGAAGCACAATATAAAATGTTGCCATTTTATATTCATTTATATGACCACTGACTACTGTCTGTCTCTCCCACAAAACTAATTTCCATGAAGGCAGGGACCATGCCTTTTGCTCATTATTGCATCCCCAGGGCCTAACATAGTGCCTGGCACATGGTAGCCATTAAAAACTATATTAACTAAATGAATGAATTAATTTGAATAATAATTGCTGTTATTCTAGATTTTAGGACTCAGCCTACACTAAAATTAATGGTGTATTTGCACATTTCCACCCACCAAAGTTCTGTCTTCGTTCTCTCTTTTTTTTCCCCTGACATCTGAGAATGCTTCATGAGATCAGTGTACTAGGATTATCTTTATTTTTCCCGTTTTTTTTAATGGAGTCACAAAATTTAACTTGCTCTTCAATTTGGATTTGAATAAGAATGAAAGCAATCTCTAATTGTGCCTAAATTTTATTGAGTTGTCCTCCACCAATCACCACCCTCATTCCCAATTCTCACACATTGATTAATAGAAAAAAGAAAAAGAAAAACCTCAAACATGGTTCATCAGATCCAATGATTTAAATAGCTCACTTAGAGATCATTCTCTTATGTAAACACACATAATCTGGAGAGCCTCTCCTGTGTCCCTCTTAAAATCTGTTGGTGGGTTATGGGACCTCATGACAACAGAGATAAGAATATTGATTTCAGCCATGCCCTGGGTCTCCACTAGTCTAAGGCATGCACTTGTTTTACAGGGTTTGCCTTCTGGCATTTACACCTGGAGTCATGGTATAGCTCATCATTTAGTCCAGCTTGGCTGTATTAGCCCAGTAGTGTTCTCTGGCTGGTAAGCAAAGTACTTCATACCTTACATGTATTTAGTGAGTATCCAAAGTCATACTAATCAGCGTCTGTCAGGACAATCATGAAATAGCTGATTGATTGTACCATGTCAGCTCTAAGGCTTCTAGAAATGTATTAAAATGTTTATACTTAACATTGTGTCGAGGTTGACATCACTCATCCCTATAACCTGGTTCATGTTCTCAATATACCTGTAAATGGGTAAAGTCTTTCCACTTTTCCTGGTTCTAGGAAATGCATATTGTTAAGTTTAGGATTATATTCAGAAAAGATCCAAACCAGGACTGATTTGGGAGAGGCATGTTTCATACAAGCCACCAATCTGAGAAGTGAAGTGGCCTAAAACTGAAAGTCCACTGAAGCAACTTTTGCCCAAATCTTTAATTTTGTAGCTAATAAAACTACAGATTGGAGTACTTACGTTAGAACCTTGACACTAACCCTACTCTTTCCATTCCAAGCCCCTTCGTCGCCTTCCTTCTATACTGCACTGCCTTCGATTCATCCTAAGGTGGGATGAACTGAAAAAGTCACTCAGGCGGCAGGCTTCTGCCATCACTACATAGCCTGGTTATTCTCGCCACAGAAAGTTAAACAGAGTAGAGAGGTCTCCATGCGTACCCACATTTGACATTCTTTACTCATCTCCCAGAAGTAAGGAAAGGGGAAATGGAAACTTTAGCACTAGTGATCAATTCCCAGTGAGTCAAGAGATGAATAAAGAACAGAGACAAAGAAAAGAAAAGAGAGTTGCAAGTAAGAAAGCGTGGAGGAAGGGGGAAAGGAAGGGGAGAAGGAGAAGTGAGGGTAAAGAGAACCAAGGAAGAAAGAAAGAAGGAAGGAGAGGAGCATGTGTAAGTGAGAGTACTGCTAGACCCCGCGGGATCCCTGGCCAGCCACATCCATCAGTGGTAAATGCTCCCCTCTGCCTAAGCCAGGGGAAGAATTAGAAGCTTTTAAGAACCCGTGCCAACTGTAAACAAGAACTGTTGTAGTGGGAAGGTGGGGATTAGAAGTGGAGGCAAGAGAGGCGACTTCTGCATCGCTCACACTGCAGAAGACGTACGCGTATCCGGAGAGCCATCAGCAAGCCTGAAGGAGCACATCTCTGTACATTTAATTTTGTTAACTCAGTTTGCATAGCATTTCAGGATTAATGGATGGAATGCAGTTTATAAATGTCAGTTATAACTGTAATGTTCACCCTGTGCCATAATTTAATTCAGTGGAGCTAAAGGCTAGTAAATTTAGAACCAATAAAAGGAAATACTTCCTTCCATTGTATGCTTCACCCCACTGAGACCATTGCCAGGAGGTCATTGACACAGGGCCAGCTTTGAGAAGGAATTTGACAGGCCTCAATTAGATATATATCTAGCCAGTCAAAGTGGAGGTGATTTAAGAATTACAAAATCCTGTGCTTTCGGTATTAATGAAAACCTGTGCTAGGGTCAGGGAGGTGCTTCACCCTCTTTACTCTGCACAGCTTAAGAGGTATTCATTGCAACTGCTTTTTGTAGTATAGGGAAACATGATGCACATCAGTTCAGAGTAGAGGTGATCTGCACCATGCAAGTGCTGAATGTCCCCTGAATCCAGACCCCATGCTTCCATAGTGGGTAGGGCACCTTAAGAATGTCCAGGAAGCCACGCGGAAATCCCTTCCTATTGCCTTCTGAGAACACTCTCCCAGGCTTCCCTGAAGATTAGATGTGAGGTATCTTTGGGTCAATTAACCCATCCTTAATATGTTTCCTTCCTATTTAGCACAGAGCAAGTTCTAATAGGGAAAGTCCATGCTGTGTGTCTGGATCCATCTAGTCCAGTGGATTTAGGGGGGGGCCTGCCCCTGGGTACAGTGTGCAAGAGTAGAGGAGGGCATTTGTCTTCTAGAGTAGTCATTCCTGGATCTTTACATATTGGAGTGCATTGTTTAGTTACACACAATTTTTAATGTATTTTTATATAACAGCTAGGACATTAGAGTGATTTTATGTAAAATTCCTATTATCTCCGAAATTACAAAATATTTGTTGTAAAATGGGAGCATTAGATCAGAGAGCTTGACAGTCACAGATATGGACCCTGGCTTTCAACATTCACGTATGCTGGAGTGAAATTTTCCAACTAAGTATTTAGGTTTCCTGCTCTGCATCTTACTGGTGACTTCTTCAGACTCCTGGGTTGCTTACTAATGCTCTGTTTCTGATCAATACGGACTTTATTGGCTTTGGTCACTTGCTATTGCTATCTTTATTCTTCCAAGTTCTAGAATTCCTATTAGTTTAGGGGTCCTATTTTCTTATCTTTGTCCTGAAAGTCAAGGCCCTTCGATGTGACTATGAGTAGGATTTTTGGTACCCTACAGCAAACTCTAGCTGTATGGATTTTATCATTTATGTAGGGCTTAAGAAATCAGATTTGGGGAAGCATTGATTCAACTCTCAAAAACTTAACTTCCTTAAACTTTAGTTTTTCATCCATAAAATGTAGATAATAAAACTAACCTCACTGAGCTGTTTGGGGGATTAAACAAGATACTGCATAGAAAGGATTTAGCATGGTATAAACCATAAACATGTGGAACTCTTTATTCCCTGCTTTTGAATTGCTTATGCGATTACTTAGAATATCAGTTATATACTAGTTTTAAATGGCATCCATTCCTTCCAGGATTTTGTTATTAAGATCTGAAAAATTAACTCAAATTCTGGTAAAAAATATACTTACTGATTGTTGGTGATGCATTGATGCAATTATTTATTGTTTCAATTTGATTTTAATTAGCAGGGTGAGGGAAGCTTTTGATAACAGCATGAAAGTGTTTACTGAATTCTCCTGTGCAGTCGTCTCCAGAGGGAAAGCTTCTGCTTTAGTGCTTGGTCAAGCCTTAAACTTGATGTGTTTTGGCACTGCTCTGAAACAGAAGCATTCACGGCTGAGACTGCCAAGTGCACAGAGTAAATATAAATTTTTATCAATATAGTAAGTGTTCATAATACTGACTGTCAGTAGAAGGCTATGGAACACTTTTATGATTTCAAGTATTGGAAGAGCAGTGAGCCTTGGGAGTAGCTGTAGATCCCTTAAATCTAAGCTGCTGCTGCCCACACATCACTATTGTATATATCACAATGCCCATGATATTTAGCATGGAACAAGTCAGGAATCGAGAGGCTGGAATCTAATGCAAGATCTGTAATGACTCTCCATGTGCAAAATAAACTCTTAACAGTCTGATATATAAAATGAGACTTGCTGGGAGAAAACCACCTTATAGGGTTGTTGTGGAAAAAATGAGGTAACACTGGTGAAAATCACATTAAAGTTCTAAAGCATGACTGTACACTTGGAGTGGCCTTCATCCAAGCCCACTACATTAGCATTAAAGAATCTGGTGGTTTTTCAAGCACGTCTGATGCACCCACACAGGTTACGTGATGTTTTACATCCAGTCTCATCAACTTGGGAGGGAACTTTAGAGATTGTCTTGGTCAGTATTCTCATTGCAACTGGCCACACAACTTACAGGAAAGAAAGTTTATTTGCTCACAGTTCTCGGAGATGTCTGCAGAGCTCAGGGCATGGTGGCGGGAAGCGGAAAGAGGAAGAGCACTAGTCTCTGCTCTCACACTGTGGAGGCTAGAAGCAGAGAGCCAGCAGGGAGAGGAGCAGGACCTTATATAATCCCCAAGGCCACACCCCCCAGGGACCCCTCCTTAGCAGCCAACAACCCCCTTCCACTATTGCTACCTTGTTTCCATGAGGGCTGGGGGACATCCTAAATCCAAACCACTACAGAGATCATATTGCTTATTTCATTCTACTTCCAGGCGTTTTAATTTTAACATGAATATAAAACAAAAATCCTCCATACACTCTCCTGTTTGGGGGGTTTGATGATCTGTTTTTTTTCCTCATTTATCAACTAGCATATCCTGGTCCAACAAAGATCTGCTGAGCTATGAAACATCTTTTAAGAAATGAAGGCACCGCCATGCTTATCCCGAGAGAGATCTAGTCCAGTGGGGGGAACTAAAGATATCACAGAGAAGAACAAACAGCCTAAGAGCCAATGCCTCCTGAAACAATTTCAGTCCATTCTTCTTTTCTTGACCTGTACTGTTAGAAACTGGGCTTGTGCTATCCACAGAACATTGGAGCAATCTGTGCCAATCTGGCACTGGTCTAAAAATATTAAATCCACTTACTGCTTGAAGAATGAATTGTGCGACTCTCTCTTTGAATGTTACTGAATTGATTCTTGAAATGCCATATTTTTTTTTGAGCCCAAAAAGATAGCTCACTTAAGCTAGGAACATTCTTGGCCAGAAGAACAGATTTGAGGGGAAATCAGAAAAATATTTTCTGCCCTAGAATGCCATTGAATTAAGATGTGCCTGACCTTTGATTCCGGAAGGCCTGGTGCATTACATACACATTTTCAAAATTGATGATAAATCTTGGATTACTCTCTAATTGTTTTATGACTCTTCATTCACTAGTCCCAACTTTAAAAAGGGCAGTGGCAACCCCTTTTAATTCTGCAGTATCCCCCCATGATATCCCACACAGTTCTGGCATTAAGTGCAATTTAATACATATTTTGTAAGTTCTCCTAGGTAACATGAATAATTCAGTAAGTCTTTTGTTAGAATGAGCCTTTCATTCATTCAACAGAACATGCTGTTTATCCTTTTTATTTAGGGAAAGAAATGCTCCAAACCTTTAAACTTGTAGGACCCCCAAAGTATTTTATGTCTGGTCCATTTCTGGGCTAGGTGGGGACCTCTCCCTCTTCTCTCTTCACTTCCCACCATATCCAACTGGTTGGCCTCTTATCGTTTCCATCCATCAACTATCCCTCTGATCCATATTTTTTCCTCTCTACCAAATGTCCAAATGTAGACCTTTCTATCTTTTATCTGCTTTGCTTCAAGAACCTCCAACTTTTGTTTCCTCTACTTTTTTTTTTTTTTTTACCGGGGATTGAACGCAGGAGTGTTCT